>JAPQNM010000791.1:25000-45000 GCA_029783475.1 Metacarcinus magister | reverse complement strand
GTTTCGCCAGTTTGATGCTTTACCGTTAATAACGACGCGTTGTTTTCTCTCGCAGAGCCAGTCTTCGAGCCACGAGTGAATTTTACCAGAAATGCCGTGCGAAATTAATTTACTTAGAAGGTGCTTATGGGGAACTGTCAAACGCTTTTTGAAAGTCCAGATAAATGACGTCTACCGCTTTGGATTCGTCGAATATGTTAAATACGTCGTTGTAGAAGTCTAGTAGGTTAGTGAGGCATGAACGTTTATTACGGAAGCCATGTTGGGAGTTTTTAATGAGACTGTTCTCTTCCAAGAAGCTTACAAAGAAAGAACGAACATCAGCAAAACTGTTGTCCCTTACGAAGCTGTATGCGATAAACTATACAATCTAATCTAAAGCAAGGGAGGTAAGAGAAGGAGGAGGAGAAGAAAGAGGAGGAGAAGGAGGAGAAGGAGGAATATGAGGAGGAGGAGGAGGAGGAGGAGGAGGAGGAGGAGGAGGAGGAGGAGGAGGAGGAGGAGGAGGAGGAGGAGGAGGAGAAGGAGGATTATGAGGATTATGAGGAGGAGGAGGAAGAGGAGTAGGAGTAGGAGGAGTAGGAGGAGGAGGAGGAGGAGGAGGAAGAGGAGGAAAAGGAGGCAAAAAGGGACACTCGTAATTGATACAGATAGAGGAAAAAATCGCCCTTGAAAGTAAGACTCGTAATTGCCGTGTTAATACATCTCCTTAGTGACCCTCCGCTACCCCGTACAAGCCCGGAGGCGTGTTTAGGTTAAGGCTTAAGACTCTTAGTTCACTTTGTTATTATTCCCGGAGAGAAGAAAAATTAATGCTGGGAGACGAGGAGGAGGAGGAACTTAAGGGGAGCTAGAAACTTAGTACAAAGAAACTATAAGGAATTCGTATGGCGCCGTTAAGAGTAGCAGGAGGAGGGAGAAGAGGAGGAGGAGGAGGAGGCCACAACGTCTATCTCAAGGTACAGGTATTGCGCTCTCTCTCTCTCTCTCTCTCTCTCTCTCTCTCTCTCTCTCTCTCTCTCTCTCTCTCTCTCTCTCTCTCTCTCTCTCTCTCTCTCTCTCTCTCTCTTCGTAACTCTTGTTTTTCCTTTCTGCATTAGCGTCTGTCTGTCACCTGTGTGTAGGCCGTGACATCAGTAAGTGTATTAGTCAATCAGTCTCGTTCTCCTACAAGGTAACTTCTGTATAGCGAGACGAGGCGAAGCAAAGCAACACTCAACTCGGATCCGCTTTGAAGGTAACGAGTAAGAGGAAGGAAGCGTGGTGTTGGAAGCCTTACTAGAAGCCTCGCTGTAACCTTGTCATCATCATCATCATTATTATCATTATTGTTATTCCCCTTCCTTCCTCCTCCTCCCTCATTTCCATGTGTTGATGAAGTCTAATTGTTGCTCACTTGAGGTCACCCGCAGGATATACACTTAATTAACGTTGATCTGTTACGTGGAATGGTGGTATTACTACGATGTTTTCTGTTTTGTATTCACATTGACTATCATATTCCTCCATCCAGCTCATAGGAGACATACGCAAGTTCCTTACAAATTATAATATAAACATTAATCTATACAGGTAACGAATTATAATCTAAACATCTATAATCTTAACAGGTAACAAATTATAATCTAAACAGATGGTGCGTGAAAGGCGTGAGGTGAGGGTAAAGGCTGTGGAGCTTCTCCTGATAAGCTTATGACGATCATTGAAACGCAGGAGGAAAGAAAAATTATTAGAATTGACTAAAGACAGACAGACAGAAAATAAAGAAGGGAAAGGCGGTACTGACTTATATCGTTCAGTATCAAGCAATTTTGTCATAGAAAAAATTCGAACAAAGGTCTCTACAAATACGAACAAGGAATCACATCATTACACCATGGCGGAGTCTTCTGTCAATCTTCACCAACGAGATTGGAGATAGATCGAAGAGGAAATAGAGGAACAGAGAGGTTGATGTTGAATTGACAAGACAAGTGAGTAACATAAAGCGTTTGACTGATATTTTTTCCCTCGCAATACCTGACTGAGGTGGGTATAAAGTCTTTGTATTAAATGATTATCTGAAAGTGAAATACAGCGTCCATTAGGCGAGGGGCATAATTTACTTCCTTTTTAATGGACGACCCCAACATGAGCCGCCGAGAAAATTGCTAATGGCTCCAAAGGCTTTACTCACTCCAATATATTTTTCATAAAACTGTGTCAAAATAATATCCACATCCGTGCAATTAATTAATGGAAGGTGATATAGCTAGCTTCAGAAGGAAAGTATTTGTGCAACTTCTTTTTTTTCGTCACTGAAGAAAGCGAAGGAAAGTATTTTTGCAACATTTTTTTTTCGTCACTGAAGAAAGCGAATCAAATAGTTAGGTTACCTGGCGAAGCGGCGCAGTGGGAAAGGTCAAAGGTGACGATTTAGGCCTGACAGCCACCCTGGGGAAGAAGGCGTGATGTGTTCTGCACAAGAGATGCCGTGTCAAGAAAATTCGTAGGCAGCCAATGAAGCCTTTAGAATTTTGTTTCAGACACACCCACACACACACACACACACACACACACAGACACAGACACAGACACAGACACAGATACAGATACAGATACAGATACATATACATATACATATACGTACACGTACACGTACACGTACATGTACACGTACACACACACACACACACACACGCACACACGCACGCACGCACAAACGCACAAACGCACGCACACACACACACACACACCACACACACACACACACACACACACACACACACACACACACACACACACACACACACACACACACACACACACATGAGCCAGCCCGAAAAAGGACAAGCAGGATATTTTTCAAACGATCCGTCCAATTTATGAGGTAAAGTGAAGCCCTGCAGCGAGGAAGTGGAGATGCGGATATAAGACATACATGAAGGCATCCCAGTGAGGGCCGAGATGCTTTGTTCCTTGTTGTATTGAATATTAAATCTGACACGCTCAGTAGCTGAGGAAAATGTATCTTCCCTCCCCGGCTTGATGAATTCAGGGATTGATTACTACTATTTAGCGTGGTAGCAAGTAGATATATACAGAATACAGTGTTCACAGCATCCCGTTGGTGCATCTCTTCACAGCATTCCATGAACCTACACAAGCACGATCACAGCCTTGGGATTTGTTATGAAATATTTTCCCAACGTGACGAAGAACCGATTGCCAAGAGAGTGTTTGTCGGGTTAGTGAATGATCAAAGTTACGAAGCAATCTATTCGGTCAGAAAGCAATTGAGTTGGTGTACAAAGGCAATGTGAAGTGTGAGAAAACATGATGTACATGTACGCTCTCCATATAGAGGTTTATATATATATATATATATATATATATATATATATATATATATATATATATATATATACATATATATGTATGTATAAATATTCTAATTTCCTGCCTTGAATTTTGATCTTCTCCACTTCCTTTCCCATAAATTGGTCGCATTTTCCCAAGTATAATCGCAGTGACATGAAATCAATTTTTTTTACCTTGTGTGTTCTACTTGTTGTTGAGGCCCTGCTGCCCCTTGCCTCCCCCCCTTCCCCCTCCGCCTCCTGCCTGGATGTAATAGCCTCCGCTCCCCTCACCCGCCTCGAGTTTTCCTTCAAAGTGTGGAACAATACAACTTTGTGTTATAAGCACAATCCCGCCCAAGCAACACAGGTTAACGTCCCGACATTTCTACCCTCAAACACCCTGCCTCTCTCCCTCCCTCCCTCCCTCCTTCCCTCCTTCCCTTGCTCCCTCGCGGCGGCGGCGGCGGCGGTGGTGGTGGTGGTGGCTGCTCATTACGACCAGACAGCAATGACGATTCAGCGATGACGACCAGGCAAATACACGCACACATACACACACACCCACCCACACACACACACACACACACAGAAACACAACCATGAAATTACTGAAAAAAACGCACACACACACCCTATACACCTACTACAAGCGTAACTGCGTATACATACACCTTCAATCATACATATGTGTAGGCATTTATACATCTATAAATGCACAATCATTCTAACACACACGCACACGCACACGCACACGTACACGCACACGCACACGCACACGCACACGTACACGCACACGTACACGCACACGCACACGCACACAGGTCGTCATGGCTGCTGTAACATTAACGATTCCAAAAGCATTCGCACATTACATTGCTTCACACCTAATAACCGCCGTGCAAATAGTGGCTGTAAAGGCCTGATTTTTGTTAATTGTATTGGCGGTGTTAAAAGCAATGTGTATTGGGTATTGTACGATAACACATCGGGCACGGCTAGCGGACGATAACCAGACGACAGACCACCTATACCCATCATGCTACTCCACTACACTCCACTCCAAGCCACTCCACTTCTCCCCCAAGCCACACTGTGTTACCCTCTCTCTAATTCACGCCAAGTTACGTCACACCACACCACGTCAATTTGCCTCACCTCAAGCTAAGTTACACCTAAGCTAGCCACGTTACCTAAATCAAGTTGTTACGTTATGTTATGTTACGCAAAGTCAGTCAAGCCACGTAACAACTGATTAAGTTACACTAAGCCGTCACATCAAGCTAGGTTAGGTCATGTCACGTCACAGCACGTCACTGCAATGTCACTGTACTCCCACGTGTAAATAACAGCCACGTAGGGAATGAAAGACACAAGCGATATCTCAGATTTTTATTACCTGCATATACATCGATGAATGAAAAATAGAATGAATGAATGAATGAATTGATAAATATTGAAAGATAAAGAAAAAAAAAGAAGAAAAAAGACAATATAAAAGAGACAAGTGAAAGCGAATAAAATAAAAATCGCGCTCGATCCAAATATAAGCTTTGGAAATTCCGGAAATGTTAACAATATCGGTATACGTATATATATTCTATATTTTTTTTATTTGTTCCCACAGATACGCAGCCGTAAAATATTTCTGTGTTCGTGATAAAGCATCATAAAGCTGGAGACCTGCAGAGTTATCAAGGGAACGAAACACTGTCTGCTGACCATCGCATTGAGGACGGCGACCGACCTCCCCATAGACATCTGAAAGGTGACTGACACCTCGTGGCAACAATTCCTGTATCCTCCAACGCAACCCAGTGTAGGGAGGCTTGGAATACATACGGTTCTTTTATCCCAGAGAAGGTGTTGTATGTTGTAACTGTCTTTACTTATTCTTTATATATATCATTTTAAATAAGAACTTATTTAAAAGTTCCTCTCAGTAAACTTGATATATCTCTATTTATATACAAACACTACCCGTTAATATAATTTCTGGCATTCAAGTACGATTTTGGAGTGTAATGTTTGATGGGAAAATAATACGAAAATACTCTGGAATATTTTTGAATTATGTTTGGAAATACGATGCTAAGAAGAGGAAAATATAATATATCATTGTAGAGTTGAATAAAAAAAATAAAAATACACCAATAACACTTAATAATAAACAGAAAGGATGAGCGTCACTGCAGGTGTAGGACTGTTCTTCTTTTATTTTGTTGATTATAGATGTTGATCTTAATCTAGTTACAATGCTGGTCTGTGTTATTCAATAGATACCTGAAGGAAAGGCGATTCAATATCCACACATCGGAAAACTTATACAAAACTACTAATATATTTATAAACATATGAGTGTGTATTCTAATAATTATATATGAATTTGGAAAGAGAAATCGTTATATATATATTCTTCAATTGCTAATAAGTACATAGCGGCGCATCTTTTTTTTTTATTTTCTGGAGACCAAGACCGAACAAAAGCCAAGACGGTACAGGCGGTCAAGTCAAAATGGTGAACACAGGAATTCTGAGCTCACTCGCGTTTCCCTTCAAGCTTCCCAAGAGATTGTTCTTGAGCCGCAATATTTACGTCATTATTGCGTCAAAAGAGCGCGTAGTTTGTCGTGTGTCCGTCTTATTGTCTCCCACCCGCCTTGCTGAGTCAGACTCCCTCCTGTTATTACACTCAAATTGCCGCATAACTCCAGCCGCGCGTCGCTCCTAACAAGCCATTTCCACGCGTAAAACTGGCGGCCCCGCGGTGCTCGGGGCCTCCGTCGCCTTGGAATTCGTTGACATATAAACATTAATGACGCGATAACCTTGGCGAATGTGAACGAGGGTCAACGGCGGACTGAACCTTCCGACAATGTAGCGGCGAGCTGATATGGTTCTTGTAAACGGTCCCCTTTCTACCCTCAGTCTGGTAGGAGACGGTTGGAGGACCGCTATACGCCTCCCCGCGTGTGCTTAGGACGCCCGCATCTAAAGGCTCAGTTCAGGCTACTGTTTTCTTGTCAGTTTTTTAAAGCATTCACGAAAGGCTTGTAACAGTAGAAGCAATACAATAAGGTAATGGTTTATGAGGACTTTCCCGAGCAGTTTCCGGGTGTGTAAAAGTGTTTTAAAACCGTCTTAAAGAATGAACTGCATTCTGATCTCATCCCAGGAGGAGTATGTATGTATATCTTGCCCTTATTCACCCCACCGACACCTCTGCACTGACTCCCTGTAAATCGGGGAATAAATAACAAAACAAACTTATTCTAAAATTGATTGATGCATAAAAAGGAAAGTTGTAAGGTCATCTCCAAGCGGCAGACAGAGACGGGGATTAAATACTTAGCTATATCGCCCTCATTCTTCCCTTCCTCTCCTTCCTTCCTTTCTCCTTCCTTCCCCCCTTGATGAAGAAGCCATAATAACAGCAATGAGACATATACACTTACATCCCCTTGCTCCCCCTTCCCCCCCTCCCTTCTTAAGCCAAATTCCCCCCTTTTGTATCCCTGTCTTTTTTTTTCTCCCCTCACTTTTCTAAGCCGTGTGATACATAGATTGGGACTAAAGAAGGAAGAAAAAAGGGTGAAACGAGAGAGAGAAAAAAAGAGAGGAGAAAATGGACAGGAAGCAGAGATAGAAAGATGAGGGTGTAGGTAAAAAAATGCAGAGGAAAAATGTGGTAAAGAGAATGTTGAAGAGAAAATTGAGAAAAGAATAATAAAGAAAGAAGTACGAGGACGTAAGTAGATAGTGGGAGAAAGAAAAGTAGTTAGAATTAAATGAAGAAAATATATTTAGAAAAGAGAGACAGTGAAGCGAGGAAAATAAAAAGAGAGATTGAGGAAGAGGTAAAATTAGACGATTAATAGGAACGAGACAAAAACAGAAAAAAAGGAAACTGAAAGGAAAATTACCTCCAAACGTTTTTCACTCCTTTATTTTTCCTATCCTACTTCCTCTTCCTCTTTCTTTCATCATTCTCCTCCTATTCCTCGTTCTCTCCCTTCTCTTCCCCTTCTTCCACCACTGCCTCTATCTCCTCCTTTCACGCCAATGATATGATTAATGGGTTGTTCATTTTTCATCCTTTCACTGCAAGGTCTTCAACACTTTTATTTTTTTGTGATCAATCCTACATTTCCACGATTTTTATCCTGGGACTCAGAGGAAAAAAAAAACATTGAACGTATCAACTGTTTCTTTTTTTCTGGAGCTGTACAAATATACTCAATAGAAACAACAATAAAACAACAACAACAACAAAAGCAGGAACATCATCATCTTAACAACAATATTATACAAACAATAACAAACAACAGCAACATCAACAACAACAAAAACAGCGAGAACAACATCAACGACAGAAGACAATTCAATTCCTTCACACAATCGACGTCACACTTGTTGGCACTTCATGTTAACAGCCTCGCTTTCTATCACATGATTCCACGCGTCGCTACCTGCCTCCCTCTGTTCCTCTGCTCCTGTGTCCTCCCACCTCCTTTGCACAGGTTGTATTTGGTTTGCTCAGTGCCTCAGTGGCGGACAAATTGTAGGGAAAGGAGGGAGGGAGCGGTATGTCTCTGCCCAAGGTGACAGCCAAGCGGGAGTGCCATGGGATTGAAGGATAAACTTTACATCTCAAGATTGTTTTGTACTGGATGGCATGAGGCCAAAAATAGATGATTTATATTGCTTAATGTTTTAGGAAATTTGGATTCTGAGTTTGCCAGAAAACTATTTATATATTGATTTACTTTAGGGAGGAAGGGAATGCTGGTGGATGGATTCGTAACTATTAATAAATGCTGTATATCGCCCTTTAGATACATAATAAATTAATATTGTTCACCCGTTTTTGGTAATCTTACATATGCTTTCTTCAGCCAATGGAATCATCTTCACCCTTAAATATTAACCCAGTGACCTCACGCAGTTTGCTTGGCAAGTGGCAAGAAATACAAAACTTACATTTCTCATACTGAAAACAGCAATCAGGTATAGGGAATCAAGCTTATAATGACGCCAATCAACAAAATACCGCTTCCAATTAGGTAGAGTTAATGGAATAAGGAAGCAGTAAAGTGTAATTGTGTTCAAGACCAATGTGTAGCAGAAAAAATAAATTGTGTCCAAGACCAATATGTACCAAAAAAAAAAAAGTGTCTAAAACCAATGTGTACGTCACGCTTAAAGTCTTTATTCATTTAAAGATGTTTCTATGATTAAGAGATGCAGATAATATATATATATATATATATATATATATATATATATATATATATTTTTTTTTTATTTTTTTTTATTTATTTATTTATTTATTTTATTTTTATTTATGAAATTACAAATATGCATGTATTACAGTAATAAATTTAAGTTATATTCAAATGGACATTTACCTTGCAATACCATGATGACATTACATTCAAGGTGAGTTTAATGTATAAGTCTTATACTTCTGCCAATGTGAAAATTATATCAACAATGATGGCAGGAAATAATACACAAAAGATGTCACACAATGATGTAATTTGTCTCACGTTTAAAGTTATGAAAAGTCAGTCCTTTGTAAATGATCAAGTATTCCTCTCACTCATCATCCTTTGTGTTTATATATAGAAGCGATGCAGACTAGACTCTTCTCCTGCTTTAAGACGGTGCATGTCTAAGGCAATCATGAAGTCCTTGTTGGTAATATCCCGCAGCCCATTTTGGTAAGAGTCTGCACAATTTGAGACTTGTTCCATGTAGTCTACCAGGCGACGTGTGGCGGCGCATCGGCAAAGTTCCTGCAGATCAGATCCAGAGAAGCCATCAGTCATCTGAACCAAGTTCTGTAAGTTCACGTCCTCTGCTAAGGGAACCTGTCGCAGCTGTATGCTCAGGATGGCAAGACGTCCCTCTGCTGATGGTAAGTTGATCTCAAACTGAAGCGGCAGCCGGCGTAGAAAGGCGGTGTCCACTGCGTCCAACCTATTAGTCGCCCCAAGTACCATGACGCGCGCGGTGCTGTCAGATTCCAGACCGTCCCACATCTGCAGGAAGGTCGATTTTAGCCCGGCGTTGGCTGTGCCCTCTAAGGAATTTCTAGTGCCGAGCAAATTGTCCACCTCGTCTAGAAAGATAATGCATGGCTGGAGCTTGTAAGCCACGGTGAATATTGCGGCGGCCATCTTCTCCGTCTCCCCAACCCACATGTTCTTTATAGTTGAAATGTCAATGTTGAGGAAGTTGGTCTGAACCTCCTTGGCCATCGCCTTTGCTATGAGGGTTTTGCCGCATCCCGGAGGCCCGTAAAGCAGGACGCCCTTGGGAGGCATGAGCAGCGCATCAGGCTTGTGAGAGCAGGCGTATGAGAAAGGGAATATCACCTGCTCCCTAAGGTGTTTTAGCACGTCGTCACAGCCTCCGATGTCGGCCCAGGTAGTGGATAGGTCACCGGGCAAGATCAGCTGCCGCATCACCACCGCCTCATGCAGCTGGAAGAGCATGTTATTGGGTGGTGCGTCGCCTTTGGTTCCGGTCGTGGCTCCGGTCGTGGCTTTGGCTCTTGGTGTCCATGGGTAGTCTCTGAGGAAGTAGACCCAAAGAATGGTGACTAGTACCGCCACAAGAACACTGGTGGTGGCCACGCTCATTGAGGACACGGCTGCAGCAAGGACAACACACCGACCCACACGCTTGAAGAATTCTTTCATTTTGTGGAAATGCTAGTAAAAACACAATAATAAATAAAATTAAGAATACACTTGCTTTGGATACTTGAACTCGGGAGGTACTTGACGGGTTTCACTGGCGAACAACATTGAAAATACATGAAGCTACGCTGAGGGATTTATTATATATTTCTGGATTACTGCTATTTTTTCAGACAATCACAGCCTGGTTAATTGTTTGAGGAATACCACTCACTCACTCCAGTGGATTTCAAGTCTGCCGTTACTCCTCCCAGTTTTTTCAACCTTGCGCTATTTCCTGCCACACTTCTGCATTTCCTTCTTTTGCAGTCATGTTCTCTTTGATGTAGTCTGTCCAACTCTTCCATGGAGTTTCTTTCAAAATGTTGTTTGATTTGCTTCTCTATACATCCTTGCCACATGTCCTGTCCACTCAAGTCTTCTGTAATGCTTTATGCTGGTGATAAGAGGTTGTCTATTGCTGTGCATTTTCATGCACAGTGAAGATAGTTTTGGCGACCAGGAAACAGTTTGTGACGTCACCATTTATTCATATTTATATAGAAGTAACAAAGCAGGTATTTTGACATTTATGATATCACTATATGCTAACGGTATTGACAAGTGACGTGCCATGCGTGGAGGGACTGTGTACCCTCATCTCCCGTTGTCCTGTTTCCATGTCAACACTTACTTGAGTCATTGCCAAACTTGACATGCGTTCGCCTCGCTTTAGGCAAGTGATCAGAAAAATAATTAGGATGAGATTTAGTTTCGTCATTGTATGATGCATAAATCTCACGCTAAAACTTAGTGGTTGTTGGTATCTAAGAGAAAAAAATAAAATAATTATTTTTCATACAGTGATATAGTGATGAAGATAAGATACGTGGATATTAAAACAAGGAGTTTATTCTGTTTTAGCGGTGCCACTCATTTTCCCTTAGAGAGCTACCCATGCTTAGGTGGTGACACAGCAGTAGTACCCACCAAACTATTGAGATAAACTAATGGAGGACAATTATTTGTAGAAAAACAAGAAAACAAAATAAATTCACGTACCATTCCGAGATTCTTGATTGGAATGATTTATAAAAGGACATCAAAGCTTATGTTAATTATTTTTACTATTTTCATATCAAAGTGCAAAGGTCATTAGCAGGCCAAGTGGAGGGCGAGGGTCCGTTAGCCCGGCAGAGTTATGGGTTTGGCTCGCCCTTAATACACCAGCGCCGCGGTGAAGTACAGCTTGCCATTAGCGGGGCGGGAGGAGCTGCGTCAGATGGCCACTGTAGGAGGGTGGAGGGTGGGATGGAAGGCTGGATGGAGGGTCGGGTGGAGGGTGGGGTGGATGGTGGGTGGCTTGCTGCATGTACTCTTACTGGTGGTGCTCGATTACACTCTTGAGGCATCTCGCTTCTTGTATGATTAAAAAAAAAATGTGTTATCTTAAACGTCCTGTTTTTCTATTAGCTTTGGGCGTATATCTACTATAGAAATTAATATACGACAAGACTATACCACCAGTGAACTGAATCTGTCGAGACCTGCTGAGAAGGTTGTGTCAGCTCTTTTTTTTTGTCATTATTTCCTAGTTGTGGGTTTGATTGAATATAGTGTAATCTATATACAAACTGCTTTGATATTTTTAGCAATTTCTTTTCCTGTATCCGAATTTCATTTTAAACAAACTTTAACATATTCATTTTGCTTATCAACAAGTGCAATATTTGTCACTAAAGTCATGCTTATCATCCATTCAATAACCGCATCATCTTTTTAACTATCAATCAGACACTTGAAGACAACCGTTAGGCTGAACAATGTGGTGTGGGTGGTGGGTGTGAGCCTTTACGTTGCATACACGGTGGTTGTAAGCCTAAACAGATCCCATCACAGTGCTGTACCGCCAGTGTATCGAGACGCATCAAGATAGAGAGGGTGGGAGAGGCAGGGATGTGAGAACAGCGGGTCGGGGTAGTAGCTGCACCGCCCACCGCTCACCTCCCACGACCCACCGCCCACCGCACGGCTAATGGAAGGGGAGTAATTAGCATGCTGCTGTTATTGATGTTGATGTTGCCATAAGTTTCATGGCCGGTTCCCTCTCGCCTCCACGAGCCTTGTGGATGTTGCTGCTTTTGGGAAATGCCTTTATGGTGTGATGTTCTCAGATAGAAGGTAGTCAGTGGTTTTCTTGCCGTCAAAACATTCTATTAAGTAACATGACTTCTTTTTACACATTAACCATATAATGAGTAAAAAAGGTAACCAAACCTAAGAGTATACTCGAGGTTTTAGATTCTATATTACATCAATTTCTCAGTAGGATCATAACAGCAAAAGGAATGAATGACGTTCTGTTCACCTAAAGTCAGGAACAGTCGGCGCGTGACCTACTCCAAGACGCTAACATCACCCAACGTTGACTAATGGTGCAAAACGTGACCCATGAGAGGCCACCACACGCCCAGAGTCTCCTTTGTTGACCAGCCTCCAACACCCCAACACCCTAGCTATCGCACCCCGGGAGGTAATATTGGGTACAGTTAACTTTCTCAAAACACCGTATATGTCACCTCACACCCTTTGCTTTGTCCACGCGGGATGACACACACACTCACTCTCACTCTCTCTCTCTCTCTCTCTCTCTCTCTCTCTCTCTCTCTCTCTCTCTCTCTCTCTCTCTCTCTCTCTCTCTCTCTCTCTCTCTCTCTCCAAGGAAAGATCAAGACGTGATATAAATGCTTCAGAACCCCCTCCCCTCCTGTTTTTCTTCCCTTCACCCTCACTTCTACTGCACACCATATCACTAGTAAGAGAAGGACGCTGCTTTGTATTCAGCTGTATCAATGTGACTCAAATATATTACAGTGGTTTTTTTATGAATTAAGAGTAGACGTTCTCTATTGCTGAAAAGTCATTGCAACCTAAAGTAAAGTATTTTGGTAATATATGTATTTTTTTTCCTAACTTGTAATTCAAAACGTGAATGTGCTCAACTCTTTTATCAATGGCGTGAATAACGAGTGTTGGCTCTGCAGTGTTTGGTATTGTGTTACTGGTGTTTATTCAGCTGCTGGTGATAGAACATTGTCATAAACTGTGTCAGTGGGTGGACACTTTTCCTTTCCTTTGTTTTCCTGTGCATCATTGTTTTGTAGGCTAGCTTTTCCCAATGACCACGACACCGATCTATTAAGTTTCATGACGATGAGAAAAAAAGACCCTTCTCTCCAGCTAAAGCTTGCCGGAAAAGGAAGTGATACTATGTAGTATAGAAAAGTTATCATGGAATTTGTATAGGAAAGTTAAAAAACAAGAATAATCTATGGCTATTACTACCACACAAAAAAAAAAACAGCCTCCACATACATCACATAACTTCTTAGTATCATTGCTTTGTCACTTTTATCTCGAAGTAAAAGATATTGCAGGTGCGCAGGAAGCGACGGGCCAAACTAGAGTGGCATCTAGGTGTCGTGGGGCCGTACAGGCGGAGATCAGCGGCGGTGATGGCGATGGTGGCGGTGGCGGTGGCGGTGGTGGTGGTGGTGGTGGTGGTGGTGGTGGTGGTGGTGGTGGTGGTGGTGGTGGCGGCGGTGGCGGTTGTGGTGGTGGTGGTGGTGGTGCCTCGTGATGGAAGACACCACGTACAAGCACCACCGTGGGAGTCATTACTTCAAGCCAACCCTCCGTGGTGGCAATGGCCAGCACTACCTTGTGGCAGGAGGAGGAGGAGGAGGAGGAGGAGGAGGAGGAAAGAGAGAGAGAGAGAGAGAGAAAGACTACGATAGTTTAGGTTTTTACATTTTCTCCATATAAAGTAAGCAAATTCAATGAACACATGAACGATTTTGCTACACAGGAGAAGGATCACAAGGCCTCAAAGTCTCACTCTCTTCCCTCTCTCTGGCCCTTTCTACATCCTCGTCCTTCTCCCTCTCCCTCTCTCTCCCAGCCTCCCCTTCGCTGACTCTGCATTCTCACGGATTTAAAACTATTTACAGTAGCTGCTCCTTCACCCTGGGAAGAAACACACTGGAGGCGATGAAAAAAAGATGAAGTGACTTGACTTCACTCGATCACCAGTAAAATGTCAACTTTCGAAGGGCACACAAAGAGATGAGAGAGTTGGTGATCAGTGTTCCTTCGTGACCGGCTGCAGGGAAGGTGTTAGGGAGTGTGGTGTGAGTGAGTGAGTGTGGTGTGAGTGAGTGAGTGTGGTGTGAGTGTGGTGTGAGTGAGTGTGGTGTGAGTGAGTGAGTGTGGTGTGAGTGTGGTGTGAGTGAGTGTGGTGTGAGTGAGTGAGTGTGGTGTGAGTGTGGTGTGAGTGAGTGTGGTGTGAGTGAGTGTGGTGTGAAGGACCGACAGACAGTTACTCTAAAAAAAAAACTTATCTGTCTCTAATCCTGCAGACTTTTACTATTAATGTTTGCATTTTATTGTATTATTGTCATGTGAAGCAACGATATTCAACTCAAATCTAGTTTCAACAAAAAACTATAATTCAAATGCCAAGATCTAGTACAACCTTCTACACCAAATATGTTCATAAAACTGACTAATGCGGTTCAATGATCATTCAGTATTGCTTTGGGAGGATATATATATATATATATATATATATATATATATATATATATATATATATATATTTATATATATATATATATATATATATATATATATATATATATATGTATATATATTTATATATATATATATATGTATATATATTTATATTTATATATATATATATATATATATATATATATATATATATACATATATATATATATATATATATATATATATATATATATATATATATATACATATATATATATATATATATATATATATATATATATATATACATATATATATATATATATATATATATATATATATATATATATATATATATACATATATATATATATATATATATATATATATATATATATATATATATATATATATATATATATATATATACTTCCATCACTACTCTCCCGCACATTATAGGTAGGAACGAAGACCTGTCAGACTTACAATACATTATCTCCACACTCGACACTCCTCTGCCCTCTACTACCGATATCTAATGAACATGGAAAGAGGTTTAAAATCATAGATTTTACTTTCGCACTATCTAATGTTAACTTTGAGTATTTTGAGTGAGTCGCTATCCCAACAAACAACCCCAATGCCACTCCCACCCCACTCTCTACCAAACACTCCCACCCCACTCCCTACCAAACACTCCCACCCCACTCCCTACCAAACACTCCCACCCCACTCCCCACCAAACACTCCCACCCACCCCACTCCTCGCTAGGCACCACTGTTGATTCTCACGCCTCAAAAAAGCGAGGGTCTTCACCTGCGAGTATTTAGTCTGTCACCTGGTGTTTTCCCGATTGTTTTCATATTGTCTTATTTTCATATAGGTAAATAGGTTGAAAGAAAGATAAGTAGACAGTAAGGTATAAAACTAGATTGATAAATAGAAATACAGACAGACTAATGGATAGACATATAGATAGAGATAGATAGATAGTTTATTTATTCTCTTATTTTCATATAGGTAAGTAGGTTGAAAGGGAAATAAATTGACAGTAAGGTATATAAATTTATTGATAGATAGAAATACAGACAGATAGACAGATAGATAGATAGGTAAATGGAGAGAGAAAGATTGAAAGAAAAATTGACACGTGACATACAGGTTTTATAAATGCCAACTGAGGATAAAACATCAAAAATAATTAATACTAAACTCACTTCGTCTTTGATCTATCGTAGGGATCTATGTTTTCATGTCTACTTACCATATTAGTCGTGATTTTCTTTTTTTTCTTCTTTAATCTAGAAAGGGAGCTTGGTAACTAATTGAAGTGCTAATTGATTACTGTTTTGTACTTATGGGCAATTTTTCTGTAATAACTTAATAATCTATGTCTATAAAGAGTTTTCCATTAATTAATACTGGCAAAAAGAGAAGGGAGAGAGAGGAAGAGAGAGAAGAAAAAAAAATATATATTTGTCACATTCCATTGCAACAAAAAAAAATAAAGAAATAAAGAAACCAGACAAACTCAACTCTGGTCCAACCAACCCTAAAAAAAAGAAGAAAAAAAAAAGAGTATAACAAACAAACACTAAAACAAAACCATTTCACACACACACACATAAAACTTTACACCATTAAGAGTGAAACAAAACACGCACGCACACGCACACGCACACACATACACACACACACACACACACACACACACACACACACACACACACACACACACACACACACACACCGTCCTCCAGAGCCATACAGGCTTATCCATCGGTAAGTACAAAATTAGCATGTATATATTTTTTGATGGGATCAGTATAAAACAAGCGACATTAGCAGGCCGGACACACAGCCGGACGCATACACATATTACCGCATTAAAATGAACAACGCGACATTAACATTTTGATCGATACCTTCCCTGTATTTTATTTGAATTAGATAAAAGGAAAAGTGCTATAAATTGTGTAATCCAGCTGGTGGTGTCTTGCAACTGTGTCAACAACGCTGTGGAATAAGTTAAATGTATTCTGTTATTTGTGTATTTGTGTGTGTGTGTGTGTGTGTGTGTGTGTGTGTGTGTGTGTGTGTGTGTGTGTGTGTGTGTGTGTGTGTGTGTGTGTGTGTGTGTGTGTGTGTGTGTGTGTGTGTGTGTGTGTTTATGATGCAAACATAGATAGACGTGTGCAGAAATACAGACAAACTAAACAGAAAGACAAACAGGCATATTGGTAACTAAAATAAACAGATGAAATAGATAGACGGACCGAGGGACATCAACAACAACAACAAAAAAATAAATAAAGGTTTAAACGACGATTCTTAGTTCATCACAGAAAAAAAAAGATCCATCCACAACGTGAACAACAACAACAAACAAACAAACAAACAAAAACAGATCAAACAGCATAAAAAAAAAACTAAAAAAAAAAACTGTTAACAATCATTCCACAAAAGTCAAACCTAAAAAAAATTGAAAACATGCACACGCACAATACGCAAAAGTTACGTGGGGGAAAATTTGGCAGCATTTTTCTCTTCTACTATTTTTGAACAACCATGACCGTGGGGATAGAAGCAAAACCATGAGAGAGAGAGAGAGAGAGAGAGAGAGAGAGAGAGAGAGAGAGAGAGAGAGAGAGAGAGAGAGAGAGAGAGAGAGAGAGAGAGAGAGAGAGGAGAGAGAGAGAGAGAGAGAGAGAGAGAGAGAGAGAGAGAGAGAGAGAGAGAGAGAGAGAGAGAGAGAGAGAGAGAGAGAGAGAGAGAGAGAGAGAGAGAGAGAGAGATATGAGGGGGAAGAGGGAGAGGTGAAGGGCGTTCTGTGAGGAAGGAAGGAAGGCTAGGCAGCGCAAGAAGGGAAGGGGAGGGGAGGGGAGGGAAGGGGATGGATGGATGAAGAAGGAAGAGAGGAGGGAAAAGGAAGGGGGAGAAAGAGGTTAAAGGTAGGTAGGAATGGGAAAGGATGAAGGGGCAGGCAAGCAAGCACTCTGCATTCTAACTGACGTTCCCTAGATTGGTGGTCAGAGTCAGTGATTCCCTGCCACTCCACACTACTTACTCATTCCCTCTCGTATTCCACGCAACCAACGGAAAGAAAAGAAAAGTAATGCATGGATGGCTTTCAGCTGATTGTGGAAATGTTGCAGAAAGTGCGTGACAATGTTGTTTCTGTGTTGGAGTGCATTGAGGAACTGGAACCGATACTGAAAACTTGTTATTTATTTCCATTGCTACATTCTTGCCACATTTGCTGTTGCCATTGCTGACATATCACCTATTAATACTTTTGTTGAGTTTGCTGTAGTTTATACGTGATTAAAAAGTATAGATACACGATATCAGTGAATAATCGCCATTAAGTGTACGATCCGACACCCTATTCCTCATTGTTGTAGTATAGAACTCCTTTTAGAGAATGAAAGATGCGATTCGAACACATAAAATAGTGGGTGCAATCCTCACTGCCTTCTAGTGATTAGCTTGAATGTAACGGATGAATTTGCATTGTATCTCTCCATAGTGATGAATAACAGGAATGCTTTTTTGTGCTTGAATACCATGAACATTAATCTGGTTACAGGATTTCATGGCATCGGCGCTCAAACGTTCAAAAGCGCATTCATGTCCACCAGTAGCCAATGCATTTTTCGGTAGTGCCCAGATCGCTCCGCTCGGAATGTGATGCAACTCGCGCTCACAAACTCTCTCGGGGAAAAAAAAAAAAAAAAAAAAAAAAAAAAATAGTTGTATGAATTAGAGAATATATAAAAAAAAATTCTTCTTTCAGCAGTAAATTAATGGATGCTCTCTAATGCACGAAACACTGCGGTCTTACATGGAAAAGATACAGTTATATGCAAAACATACACGGTCAGTACCTACCTACAAGCACTCACTGTGTACTGACTAACTGACTGATAGACAGACACCCTCACCGCCAACACCCAACCCTTGCACATTGTATCTCATTGTTGCCTTCGTGGAAAATTAATATTATCATAAAAATCTTAAAATATTCCTCACTTAACAATAATCAGAAATGTATGACTTTTTTTTTAATACAACGTTTGCACTTCAAATTTTGGCAATCCTAATCCTAAAACACTTACATTATTCATACACTTGCTAAAAAAAAATTTTTATGACGTTCACAATTCCTAAAGTACACATGCATTTCAGGCAAAAATAAATGCATCATGTTTATTCATTACCCATTTCCTGCCACGAGTGATATTAGTGAAATTATTATTGCCTGCCCCTCTGCTGTTCTTCCTGCACAATCTGAACCGCTTCGTGTCCTCGCTAGAACGGGAGCTGACACACCCGCCAGCTATGCACGCATCGAGAACAATAAGATGGAAATGAGCCACGCGGTTGAGCATCACTGGTTGTATTATAGCCCACCTTTACACACCCATTCCCCTCCCTGCCCTCGTGTAAGCCGTCCCAGCTGACTTCAACCCATGCCCGGCTGCTACCTGTGCTTACTTACACCTTTACACACACAAAAAAAAAAATATTAAAAAATTGCGAAGTCTTATTTGTTAATCAGTAAATATATCTTCACTGTTTATCTCCCTTTTAATTTCGTCGATGGAAAGCCCTGCAGCTGTTTAAATTTCAATAAATTTTCATCCTCCGCAAGTATTTAGTGTCTTCTTTCTTGAATGAGGAATCTGATCAAGTCTTTCAACTTCATTATGTTCAGTGACTAGAGTCCTTGATAGTTCGTACCAGTTTGGAGTACAAATAGGTGCTCCAGACTCATATTTCAGACTATCTACACTATCAAGATCCAGATACATCCAGGTATATCCAGGTATATCCAGAAATAACTGGATCTTGTACATTATATTATGAGATAGTCCAAACATTTTAGACACTTTCTTTCTTAACTCGTAGCTCTTCGGCATAATTTGTATAACTTTCTATCATCGTCTGGGTTTCACTGATCATAACAACTGCTGATCGTACACAGGAAAACTTGAAGAGCAAAAAACTTTACGTATATAACTAGCGTGTTGAATAACCAGAACCAGACAACATTTCCTAGCACCACAACAAACACTGAGAACAAACTGCTGTAGATACAACACTATAATTATCAATCATGCATAGACACGCTATATAAGTCCTTCAAGCTAGAAACAATCACACACTGTCCCCCAGACCAACCAACTCTTAAACCTTCCAACACTACCCTACGCAGACCCACATCCTCACCCTTTCAGCCTGGTGTTAGGTGAACCAAATTACGACATGACTGATATCATAAATCGATTCCTTACTTAACTCCTATCAACTCTTATAAGTATACTGATGCACCTTATCTATGCACACGAAAGCAATACTGTGTAAGCTACGTAGAGACCAGTGGCTGTGTATGTAAACGCA
>JAPQNM010000791.1:7500-20000 GCA_029783475.1 Metacarcinus magister | reverse complement strand
ATTAATAGAGTGAATATTTTGGGAAAATCCTGCAGGTGAGCGGCCATCTTGGTTTGGGATGGTGGCACCCAAAATAAAGTTCAATGGGAATGACAATAAATACTTAAAATTTTTCATAACTTTTACCTTTGATCTTGACCTTCCAAAATGTAATGCAGTCAAGCTCAAAGGTTGATAAGGTTTCATAAAATTACCAAGATACATGGTGTTGTCAGGAGGTTTGTAACATAATGACAAAAAATACACAAACAGACAGACAAACCAACAAAGTGAAAACACAACATAACCTTCAACTGCACTTTGTTGGCGGAGGCAATTAGAACGATTAGTTTGAGGAACTTTTAATTAAGGTGCGAATAACATAGTGGACGATAAGGACTTACCTAACCTGATTTAACTTAACTTAACCTAATTTACCATTACATAACTTAATCTAGCCTAACGCAACCTAACCTAACTTACCCTAATCTAACTTAATCTAACCTAACACAACCTAACCTAACTTACCCTAATCTAACTTAATAGGAAGAACATAAGAATATAAGGAAGCTACAAAAGGCCCGAAGGCAGGTAGTTCTAGGCAATCTAACCTAACATAACCTAACCTAACTTACCCTAACCTAACTTACCCTAGCCTAACTTAATCTAACCTAACTTAACCTAACCTAACTTAACCTAACCTAACCTAACTTAACCTAACCTAACTTAACCTAACCTAACTTAACCTAACCTAACTTAACCTAACCTAACCTAACCTAACCTAACCTAACCTAACCTAACTTAACCTACATAGGTGATTCTCGGGCATGCTGAAAACAAATCTGGACTCAGTTTTCTGATTACTAGAATACTTTATGAGCGATGTCTGACCTTTATTTGCCTTTTAAAATCAATTAAATAAACTAGCGTTTCACTCTGAGTGGGCGACGCTTGTTTCCTATGTTAAAAATGCATTAATCTATCTATATATTCATGCATAAATGTATACGAACAAAAGGATGAGGGAAATAATGATAATAATGATAATGATGAAAATAATAATGAAGATGAGGGTAATAATGATAATGATGATAATAATGAAAATAATAATACTGATAATTAAATTGAGTGTTATCTGACGTTCACAACAGAAAAAAAAAGTCATGTTGGATCACTTTGTACTTTGTTGTGGGTTTGGTGAAAGTACAGTACAGTGTGTCCTTAAGGGAGGCTGATTTAAGTGAGTGTGGCGTTTGGAAAGAAAAGACAGATAAAGTTGTGTGTATACTGACGGATGAGAGGTAGATGTTCACGTGTTTGTTTATAGTGTACGTTGTGGCAGGGTGTCCTTATAAAGTACGTTGTAGCAGGATGTCCTTATAAGGTACGTTGAGGCAGGGTGTCCTTATAAAGTACATTGTGGCAGGGTGTCTTTATAAAGTACGTTGTGGCAGGATGTCCTTATAAGGTACGTTGATGCAGGGTGTCCTTATAAAGTACGTTGTGGCAGGGTGTCTTTATAAAGTACGTTGTAGTAGGGTGTCCTTATAAAGTACGTTGTGGCAGGGTGTCTTTATAAAGTACGTTGTGGCAAGATGTCCTTATAAGGTGCGTTGTAGCAGGGTGTCCTTATAAAGTACGTTGTAGCAGGGTGTCCTTATAAGTACGTTGTGACAGGGTGTCTGTGAGGAACTGCACCTGCCTCGTTCCCTCCTTCATAGTGGTTGAACTACCACTCTAGTCTGCCGGCGCTGGTTCACCTCTCCAACTGCTTGTTCGCCGGCTTCCCCGCCACTACCCCACCCCCTTGTTCAGGGGTAGGGGGTAGTCTAACCGAGGCAACCTCCACGCCGCGGGACCAGAAGTCGTCAGACCGCCTCAGCTCTCTCACCTGACAACACCTCCCACCTGCTGCTGGTTCTCAACATTCCTGCAGGCACTTCTGGAGACTTGGGCTTCCTTCCAGTGTGCCCTTCAACTGTAACTACGCCATTCGACACTCCTTACTGCCTGAGCTGGTATCTACGTTGCCGAGTGTTGCTGCCGCGCATCTCATCCTCCAGGCAGCTGTTTAGGGAGTTATTGGGTGCCATACCCCTGCTCTGGTAACTGTGTCCGAGCAGATCGTCGTTGGTGATTTGTTTTGGCTGTTAGCCTGCTGATTGCTATTATTTTGTGTGTAAATATATTCGGGCTATCATACTCCATGACTTTTCTTCCCCACAACTCTCTAGAATCATAATATTAATTGGTAGTCACCTCGGCCCTGACAGTGTCCTTATAAAGTACGTTATGGCAGGGTGTCCTTATAAAGTACATTGTGGCATGAATTCTTTACGTTAATTAAAAGTTCCTTAAACAAAACTTTCTAATTACTTCAGCTAGCGATGTTGAGTGAGAGGTTATGTTTTCCCTTTGCTTGTTTGTTTGTTCGTTTTATTTTTATTTTGTAACAACTTCCTGAGAATACCATGCATTGCAATTTCATGGAACTTTATTACCAACACGACTCCCTACCTTTAAACTCGACTTTATTATTACATTTTGAAAGTTTAAGCTCAAACATATGGGTCAGTAGATATTAAAAGTCAACATTTGTATTCCCATTGAACGCGCCACCTTGAGTGCATCCAACCCGGGCCTCCGAAATATACTGGCCTGGATCTCGAGGTGTCAACGTTTAAAAGGTAGGCGGATTTTCAGTGCATTGAAATGTTGTACTCTTACCCGATATTACCAAACTACCAGATAATATTAAGGAAAACTGAGCCTACCATCGTGTTCGTGATCCATTGATGTATACCATGAGCATTAAATAGTTACAGTAAGACTACACCTATATTAAGATAATTAAAGGAAAATGAAATAGTGCATAAACATTATATATTTCGGAGGCCCCAAACCAACACCAAGCTGGCCGCCGACCTACACCATTTTCTAAAACTCATAACTATCTCTTCACAAAACTACGCCATCATCATCCCCAGCTCTATGTAATCACTCCATTCATTACTTATATGTTATTGTGAAAGGTCTTGGTCATAAATAAATTCCCAAATATCAGCGTCGGCGGCGGAGGTAGCTACTTGGGCTCCTCTGAGTTCTCTCTTAGTTATTAATGTTGTCGTTATTACATTAATAACACTAATGATGGTGTGATGATAAATAACAATATTAATTATTACTATTTTCATCACTGCATAGATGAACACACGCACACACACACACCTACACACACATATATATATATATATATATATATATATAATATATATATATATATATATATATATATATATATATATATATATATATATATATATACATACATACATAATAAATGCATACATACATACATATACAAAAAACAAATTATGTTTTATACCCCATTCCTACCGAGTGAATATGGAATGTAATAATACATTAACAAACAATGCTACGTGGGAAGGGATGATGAGCTCTTCCTAGAAACACAAAACAAGAAATTAATATTGCAGAGGCACACCTTGCACACTTTACTGAGCCTCACCTGTACCTCAACCTCAACACCTGGCCGGGCACCTCTCCGGACCTCACCTCGCCAACCTCATAAGTGTTTGTCTGGGGTGTGTGTGAGGAGAGGGGGGAGGTTACGGTAATATTTCAACTCTAATAACTGGTGAAATATAAACCCGCCCCCCAAAAAAATATAAAAAAAACGAATATTGCTTATTTGCAAACTGAGTCATTTGGGTAAAATATTGTGTACATATCTAGCCACATATGTGTGTGTGTGTGTGTGTGTGTGTGTGTGTGTGTGTGTGTGCGTGCGTGTGCGTGCGCGTGCGCGTGCGCGTGCGTGCGTGCGTGCGTGCGTGCGTGCGTGCGTGCGTGTGTGTGTGTGTGTGTGTGTGTGTGTGTGTGCGTGCGTGCGTGCGTGTGTGTATAAATGAGTACAAAGGAAGAACAGACAGCAACAGTCCTACTGGACCTAGCGAGGCTGTCTGTTTAGCTACACTATTAGTACTATAATATCTACTTGATAGAGACAAAAGGACAGCAAAGTGGAAGGCTCCTCCCCACCCACCCCTCCCTCCAGCCGAAGCTGGCCGGAAGAGGAAGTGATACCATGTAGTATGGAAAAACTATCATGGAATTTGTATAGGAAATTGAGAAAAACAAGGAGTAATCTATGCTAAAAAAAAAATTTTTTTAATTACTCAATAGTGAAATATTTTACTTGGTGAACGGATGCTAAGTGCTTATCGAGTTTCTTCTTAAACGATTCAATTGTAATACTGTTAACTATTTGTGCTGGGAGAAAATTCTAAACATTTACGATTCTATTGAAGAAAAAGTGCTTCGCTTCATTCGATCTAAAACGCTTACCAATGATCTTGAAGCCATTGTTAAGGGTGGTGCTTGTGAGATTGATAGTTACATAGTCGTTTATGTTAATATTATCAAAACCATAGAAAATTTTAAAAACCTCAATTAGGTCCCCTCGTAGCCTACGTTTGGATAAACTGAATAAGTTTAGCTCCTTTAGTCGTTTTTCGTAAGACTTGTTTCGCAATCTTGGGATCATTTTAGTAATTCTTCTTTGTATTCTCTCCAGCTTATTAATATCTTTTCTATAGTATGGTGACCAAAATTGAATGCAATATTCTAGATGAGGGCGTATGAGTGCATTATACAGTGTAAGGATAACTTTTTCAGATTTATACTCAAAAGTTCTACCGATGAAGCCGACCAGTTTGTTCGATTTTTTTACAACGTCTGAACAATGTTTGTCTGGTTTGAGGGCGTTACTAATAGTTACCCCTAAGTCTTTTTCATGGTTAACCTTGGAAAGTTCAGAGCCATTCATTGTATATTTAGTGAAATGATTGTTGCTACCGATATGCAAAACTTTACATTTATCAACATTAAATTTCATTTGTCCTTTTTTTGACAAACTGACTAACATGTTGATGTTTGATTGAAATTTTAGTTTATCGACGGTTGTAGTTACTTTACCCGTGATTTTCGTATCGTCGGCAAATTTTGATATCTTACAAGTGAGGCCTTCATCAATATCATTGACATAAATTAGAAAAAGAATGGGATCAAGTACTGAGCCCTGTGGCACACCGCTTTTAACGTCTCACCAGTTAGATGATTTACCGTTTATGACAACGCGTTGCCTTCTTTCGGAAAGCCAGTCTTCAACCCATTTAAAAATTTTCCCAGATATGCCGTGTGATTCTAGTTTTTTTTAATAACTATTTATGGGGAACTTTGTTAAACGCTTTTTGAAAGTCGAGATAAATTATAACAACCGCTTTTGTCTCGTCATAAATGTTGAATACATCGTTATAAAAGTCAAGGAGATTCGTTAAGCAAGAGCGTTTGTTGCGGAAACCATGTTGAGAATTATTAATCATGCTATTTTCTTCTAGGAAAGTCACTAGTTTTTCGCGTATTATAATTTCCATTAATTTACCAACTACGGATGTGAGGCTGATTGGTCTGTAGTTAGTCGGTAGTGATTTATCTCCTTTCTTTTGTATAGGGGTAACATTTGCTAATTTCCAAATGTCGGGAACTTTTCCAGAATTTAAAGATTTATTGAATAGTATTGCAAGAGGTTTGCTGATTTGATATGTTGCCTCTTTTAAGACTCTCGGTGCAATGCAATCAGGACCAGGAGTTTTATTTACTTTAATTTTATCAAGTGCCTTAGTTACAGTATCCTCAGTAAAGTGACAATCGCTTAAAGGAATTAAGTTAGGTTTAACTGGGGTTATTTCCTGGATTTCATCGGTGTCTTCAATGGTAAAAATAGATGCAAAATAATCATTTAGTACTTCGACCATTTCTGATTCTGTATTTATTTCCTTACCGTCTTTTAGGTGGAGTGGGCCAATATTAGTTGTGATAACTTTTTTATTACGTACGTAGGTGTAAAACTCCTTGGGGTTGGATTTTGTTTTATTTGCAATATATATTTCGAGATCTTTTTTACTTCGTCTAATCATCTTCTTTGTTTCGCGTCTTAGTCTTTCGTATTCTATTTTATCGTTTTCGTTTTGTGATCGTAAATATTTACCATGTGCGCGCTTTTTAAGTAATAGTCCTGCCTCAATTTGGCTATTCCACCATTTTGGTTTATTAATATTTTTATTTTTACGTGGACGTCTCTTACAAACGGGAATGCATAATTTAACGGCTCCATTTAAAAGGTTATAGAATTTTTCCCACGATTTATTTACATCAGTTTCGTTTTCTACTATGCTCCAATCAGTATCTGCTAAAAGCTTTCTCAATTTTTCAAAGTTACCTTTGCGATACATGAAGATAAGTTCTTCGCTTACGTTATCTTTGTAAACTTCGAGATTTATATTAAAAGAGACAATTTTATGGTCGCTGGTGCTGAATTCTGGGCCCGTATTAACGTTACTTACTAGATCGTCGTTTGTTGAAAATACAAGGTCTAGTATATTATCATCTCTCGTGGGTTTGCTTACGTGCTGATTTAAGCCACTCTCTAACAAATTATTATATAAGTGTGTGTGTGTGTGTGTGTGTGTGTGTGTGTGTGTGTGTGTGTGTGTGTGTGTGTGTGTGTGTGTGTGTGTGTGTGCGTGTGCGTGTGCGTGTGTGTGTGTGTCCAGTCCTTTCTCCCACATACACACACATTTTCCTGTGCTTGAGTTTCCGTGTGTGTGCTCGGCCGCACGCGATGTACAGTAAACTAATGCAGCATAAAGAAGAGTAAATGGATCGTTAGGTGTACTGTACTACTAGCCTCAAGCCATCTATGAAAAGGATACAATAATATATCTTATTATATTGATCGATACGTTAGTAGCAATGCTTTCCTACCTCTAACCAGTCCCAAAAAAAATTATAATTTTCCTCATTATTATATCAAATTTTACAAGGTGTTTTAGTCTATAGAAAGTTCGAGTATGATACATAGATAATGTAACTACAAAATTCATGGAGAAATATTATCCCTGGTTCTTGCTTAGTAATGAGGATGAGAACTGTCTCCCAGAGGTATGGAAATCATATATTCATTCTTGTGTGATTTACAGAAATGAAAGATACCCATTTTTTATGACAGAGAAATTACTATTATATGTTAACAATTTGACCTTACTAAAATTTCTTAGCTCGATTGTCAAATAATAAAAGATTACTTCCTGAAATTCTACAAAGGTGAAAACTCTTGTCGCTGGAGTTCACATTTCATCACCAAGAAGACTCAAACTGGTGACTACTCGTTCACTAAGTCTTATATACATTAACAATTATAGATAGGGTACGTATAAATCATATGCACATCCTTCAATACTGGCAAGTCAATGCTAGTTTTTAAATCAATATTCAATAGGGTTAGTCATTTCCTATACTCCATTGTTTTATTTCGTTCACTGGGTTTTCGTTTTCGGACACAGCTCACGGAATGCAGCAACGAACCAACATTAATGAAACACAGGATGTCAGACAGACAGGAGACTTGTTCCATTAGCACCAGTGGCACCGATCTTGCCTCTAGTTATAATAATAATCATAATTCAACATTGACTAACGCAACATTTCACCGAACTGATTCAAGTAACATTAACACCACTCCATCGCGTGATGTGTCATTTACTTCTGACTTGACAACCAGATAAGTGGGAAAGGAAACTGTTGACCATCGACTGAGTTGCTTCATCTCAGGAATACAACCGTTGTGTACCCTATCTGTTTATGTAATCATATAAATGGTACTCTGGCAGTTTCTATGCAATATAAAAAAACGCCATATAATAAATTCAACATAAAAATTGTTTCTCCCATTCCTTAAGTCTTCCTCCTCCTCCTTTAACCAGCGACTCCGCATCACATGTCTTCCCGAAGGTCACCAGGAGGAGGTAAGGTGAAGGTAACTCCATCCAGTCCATGATGGGGGGGGATCAGTCGCTGCTCCATCCATACAAGGCAAGCAGGTCACCACGGCCGCTAAACAACACCTTAGCCACGTGACCTCACTCCTCGCTCAGGGAATTCGACAATTTGTAAAAGGAAAACAGGTGTTAAAATCCTGAGCGTCTCGTCGGGCTTCAGAGAACATTACTTTATTTTATATTTTCCTTTCATCTTCGAAATGCGGTTTCATTAGCTTCACCCATTGGTCACGCAGATAACAGAGTACAACACACCCCACCCACACCAGCTGCACATCAGAGCAAGCACGAAAATAATACCGAAATATGGTACGTTACATATAAACATAAAATTCTGATATGCATTAACTAATTGCTAATCAACATATATGTAACATTTACAATTTCCGGCATACCTCGCTATTGTAATGTTCTTTAGTCCTCGATTGCTACACTATTTTTCTGACGCTTTCAAAATCAGAAAAAAATGGCCGTGTGTAGTCAGATGACAGAACACTATCATATTTTCATGAATAACGAACGAGACAAGATACAATTCTTAATTCATTTACATACCTACGTAGATACTATACACCTTGTTGGCAGAGTGAGTGATAGTGTTTCAGAAAGCTTCAAATACAGACCCTATCGTGGGTTTGAAACTTTGTAATTAGCTTGACAACGAGTAGATGTTTTGCTGCTGCTGCTGCTGACACCAAATGTTTCCTGCACTTTATTGATCTAGCAAGAGGAAGTGTGTGTTACTTTAATTTATTTTTTCTTTCTTGATTATTGTTTTCTCTATACATTTTTAGAAGTGTTTCCTCTTTCTCTCTTTTTCTCTTTTTCTTTATTCCACTGTTTGCACTTTTTTTTTTTTTCTACATCAAAAAGAGGATGTGTGTTACTCTTCAAGTGTTACTTTACTTCTTATTCATCAAAGAGATATATATACACATATATAATATATATATATATATATATATATATATATATATATATATATATATATATATATATATATATATATATATATATAATGCAACCACTTTAAAACCCTCGCCCCTAACTTCACTGACAATCGTATAGGAGTATTTAAATTTTTGTTAGGTATTGTGGTACACGTCTTGTCTTGTCTTGTCTTGTCTTGTCAGGCTGAGGCATCATCGTCGGCACTAACTGTTGTTGTGTAGTGTAAATTATAGTATTTTCTATTTTAATTGCTTTTCACCATAATGCAATCACGTCTTTTTCCTCATAGTTATAACACACACACACATATGTATATATATATATATATATATATATATATATATATATATATATATATATATATATATATATTCCTATTGTTATGCCCCTCGTGACATTTCTTTGCCTGACGTCACTCACTTACCTCGATCAATTACTGTCATTATATATTCTTTTCTCCATGTATTCTTTTACTTTTTTTTGTTCACTTTTGTCACCACTTCTCACAGTCGAGGGAAAGGTCGATGCTGGAGCCGCGCCACGCTATCCACAACTCACTATGATATTCACTTTTTTTTCTTCTCTCTCTCTCTCTCTCTCTCTCTCTCTCTCTCTCTCTCTCTCTCTCTCTCTCTCTCTCTCTCTCTCTCTCTCTCTCTCTCTCTCTCTCTCTCTCTCTTTCTCTCTCTCTCTGTCTGTCTAGTCACTTGTTCGTTTGTCTGTCATTGTCAAGCTATCTGTCAATCTCTGTCGATATCTGTCAATTTATCTTTAATTTTTTCTTCCTCTTTCTGTCTATATATCTGTCTGTCTGTCTGTATATATGTATGTATGTGACTGTCCACGTCCCTTCATAACATAATACAATCGAATCGCTGCTCTATATAATTTTTACGCCAAACATTTCCTAATAAAACGTTCACCTGCTATGGGAATCGATTTTTTTTTCTGTAGTAGTTTTTTCTAGCAGTTCAACGATTCCATTTTGGTTGTTACAAAGTGCGTGTTTAGATTAAGATAAATCTGCATAAATTTCCTTGCCAAGGTCTGTGTTTTCCGATTTTTTTTTCGTTTTTTTTTTCTTCATCTCTACAACACAGAAAATGTCGCACATTCTTGTAATTCTTCGTAGTGCAAGTTTTATCATCCTGGTCCCGGGTTTCATTTTCAACTTAAAATCCCATATTATTTTCATTCTTAATTAGTTCGCGTTGATTAATTAAGTTCTACCTCAATGTCTTTCTTTATTTTCTCGCCCAAGTTTTTTTTTCTCTCTCTTTTTCTCTCTTTCCTCCTATTCTTTCCCTGCGTATGATGCCTTTGTGCTTATTTTCTTTGAATATTTTAAAGGTAACTCTAAATATATATCCCTTGTAAACGAACAATACTCGCCGTCACCTTTATACTCTTTTAGCATTGTAGTAACTATATTTTTTTGTGTAACTCGCCCACGCACACTTTTCCTTCACCTTTGTTCTGCGTCACACTCGACCGACCCGCGAATTCCACATATTTCACGGTCTTAGTATGAGAGATCTACTTTAACCCTTCTTTACACTCATAGGAATCGAGTAGAGCTCCTTTCTCGCTCTCGCTCTCGCTCTCTTTGGTTTCCATGTTTGTTTCCTATCTAAAAATGATGACGAAGCAAATATTTGTCCTTACCAGCGCTTCTCAAACGATTGCCATCTTAAGAGACCTCCACACGAGGCGGGCGGCTGCATTATGATAAAAAAAAAAAAATTCAATTAGAAACACATCCATTTTTTAATTGAATCCCTACACTTTCTTCTCTCTAATCATTATTCTTCACTCATTCATTAACTTTTGGAGGCAATACACAACTCACAACTACTACAATAACATAGGTTGATTTATTCTTCAACTCTAGTAATATTTCTGATGTGAAAGCACTGTCCAGATAAAGCCTTTTTTTTTTTTATTCCCTTCATTAATTTCCTTGTTCTATTATACCCGTATGTTCTCCATAAAGTGTTTTGTCTCCCTGTGTATATAGTCAGTTCTCTTTCGCTCTCTCATTCCTGCACACCACCGCGTCCCACCAGCGTCTACATGTTGATTTAAAGTGCAGCTGTAACGAGGACGAAGACGCTCCCAGTCTCCCACCCTCTGGTAACGAACACACACATTAAAGGATCCTGAGAGCTGGTGGTTTCCAAAGTACAAATTAACATTATACAACTTTTGTAAACGTAAAGGATAAAAGTGACGAAGACAAAGGAGAAAAAAAATCCACCCACGTATTAGTTACTAAGTTCGTGTACATGAAATAAAAAAAGGATTAAAAATTCCATTCAAAGTCACTCCGTCGTTCATGTAAAGGAGAACAAAAATAAATGTTTAAAATCAAATTAGTTCGTAGTATTTCCGTTGAAGGCAGAAGACGCATTAACGAACACATTACCAGACGTTTAGCAGCTACGAACACTAAAATTGTCTCCTTATTATCACAATCAATTCATGGACTCAATGCACGAGGTGATCCGCCGCTTCAGAATAAGGACCATTTCCAGCGTCACGCCCTTGATGACCACCACCACAAGGAGACCCCAGTGAGCCCGTGTGCAGGACTGATCCTCCGGGAGCCACAAGGGCGGAGAGCGGCGGGAAGCAACAAGGGGAAGCAGGGAGACGTAGGAGGTGGTTGGGACGCTCATTACAGCCAGCCGTCAAGTTCTCCCTGGTTTATGTGACCCTGTCGGCCCGGCAATGCCAGAACCGCCACACAAGTGCCACATTACCACGCTCGTTATTTCTTCTCGTGGTTCGCCCAAGTGCCTCTGAGTCTCCTCTCTCCACTGACCTCCGAAAAAATACAGAAAGTCAAAAAACAAGTTCTAGAAATGGCTTCTTGTTCCTTCACTCTTGTTATTTGTTTGGCTTCGATTTTCATCTGACTTTTGGAGAATTTTAAAGCATTTGTTTCCCGCGTTTTTCGTTTATGTTTTCTCTCCTCATCCCCTGTCGTCCTCCATCCCTGCCTTCGTGCCTCCCTCCTCCCCTGCCTCCTTCCTCCCCTGCTTGCCTCCTTCCTTCTCTTTTCCTCTTTCTGAAACACTTGGTTCTTATTTTTCTTATATAATCCCACAAATGGGACATGCAAAGCGAGTGGCTGCTGACCTAAAAAGAGCACAGAAGAGGAGGTGGAGGAGGAAGGAATGCAAAAAAGTGCACGAGGAGGGGAATGACGAAGAGAACGACGAGGAAGAGGAAGAGGAAGAGGAAAATAATGGCGACGACTACCACTTAACGATGACATAAAAGAATCGCATACATATCAAGTAATGAATGTAGGTGCAAGGAATAAAAGAATTATCACACATGGGGTTCGAACAGTAGCAGCTCCTTCCTTCCTCCCAACCACCAACCCCTTCCTCTAACACCTCCAGCTTCGGGGTTAGTTGTCTGAGAGTTCCGCATGGGTGACTCCGTTGCAATTTCCCTCGTGTAGTAACTTTACGGGACTTTTAATCCCGAGGCAGTGTTCGTGCGGGCCGGCCTGAGCACAGCCTGTTACCATCCGTGAGTTTTTTCTTCGTTCATATGGGGAATGGTGTGACGGTGTGTGGTGCGTGGAGGCGAGTTGGAGGTCTGTATGTGGCAGTGAAGTGCTTAGACTCTTACTCTGAC
>JAPQNM010000791.1:2500-5000 GCA_029783475.1 Metacarcinus magister | reverse complement strand
CTCTCTCTCTCTCTCTCTCTCTCTCTCTCTCTCATCTCTCTCTCTCTCTCTCTCTCTCTCTCTCTCTCTCTCTCTCTCTCTCTCCTCTCTCTCTCTCTCTTAACGACCTATCAGATCAACTACATCCTCTTTTTTTTTTTATTTAACTCGTTCAAAACCGAACCCAGTCGTAAGGAAAGTTACGCCTGTATAGCACGCAACCGTTGACATTCTTTTTTAACAATTTTTTATTTATAAGTATTGACATTTAACATGCAATAAATGCCATTGATGTATGACTAATGCTGTAATTCCATTTGAGATGACGCCATGAAGGTAAATTATTCGGCTGATTTTAAAGACACTTTGTAACATGTAACTAAGGGATATCAACCTTTCACGAAAGACCTTTAGAAATACATCATTGCGTTGTAGAAAACAAAGAAATAGCAAACAAAATTCAGCAATGAAGAGTAACAAAGTTTACCAAATCAGAGCTGAAAACATTGCCTTCCCAAAATAAAATCAGTCAAATAAAGCAGAATAGTGATTGTATGTAATTTTAATGCAAATTGAAAACGTTACGTCAAAATAGTTTCTCATTTTTAGTTTATTTCTCTGGCAATTTCGGTTCAAAATATTACTATTTTTTAATGTGCTGAAAGTTGTTATTTAAAGGCTCGAGAGCACCAAGAACACGATGACGGACTCAGTTTTGTTTACTTATATATTAAACACTGTTTCACCATGGTTTGCCGAGTACAACTGACTCAATATACTTTGTTACGGTGAAATAATGTTTAATATAAGAGTAATCACAAAACTGAGTCCACCATCATGTTCATGGTGCCCACGAACCCTTATGTAACATTAATAATCACATTAAAAAATATTAACATTTTACACCAAAAACCACAAAACACTCAACAACTATGAAGTTTACGTAAATAATTTATTGAACATAGAAAATAGAACATAAAATTTCCTTTCTTTTGAGTTATTAAACAATGTATTTAGACTCTGAGCAACTGAAAAAAGTATACATTTGTGTTGATCAAAAATACTTTTTATCACACTCATTTTCTCCAAAACTGTGAGAGTAATCAAGGCAATTATCAAAGATTAAGATAGAACTTTCCAAGCTTAACAATTTTGCTTTAATAAACGTTTCCCGTAGGACTGATAGTTAAGCAGTAAAATGAAGAAAAAAAAACTAATTTCAACCCCAATCCTGATCCATTTTTTAGGTTCCAAGAAAAAAAAATCTGTCTCCGTGACTGGTGCTAGAAACATTACGTTAATAAAAGTTGTTGATGTTACAATGCACAAAAAGACTTGTTTTGAAAGTTTTAATGTAAAAACAAACACTTGGAGAGAGAAATGCAGGAATACAAACTTTGATTTCACTGAATAACAAACAAAACATTATGAAAAAACTTTAGGAAAATCATAAAATTATTATGATAACTTTAGAAACCAAAGAAAATATTAATAAACAAAGAAATTAAGAAAAAAATATTTAATAAGCTAATAATTTTGTACGCATATTTTTGGTTATTTTTCATAGATTATTTTTCTTTGTTTATTGGTACCAGTATGTCTTCTTTTATATTTATTTGAAGTATTTTTAAGATAATATATGCATTATCTACCTTTTATTTTATATAAATTTAATGCAAAATAAAAATCTTACGTCAAGATATTTTCATTTTTAGTTTATTTTCCTTAATAATAAACAAAACACTAGAGACATTTTAGATAAATCAGAAAACAATTATAATAATTTTAGAAACCATAGAAAACGTTAAACAAAGAAATAAAAAAAAAATCAAATAAGCTAATGATCTTGTACGGGTAATCACGGTTATTTTTCATCGATTCTTTTTTTTCTTTTTTTTATTGGTACCAATGTTTTTCTGATATTTATTTGAATTATTTTGAATATAATAAATGCATTATCTCCCTTCTATTTCATATATGCACTTAAATATTATATACGTACGTGCAATTTTCTCCAGTAAACTGAGAAATTCAACCTTGCTTCCATTTTCAACGCTGGCTTTCATCACGTTCATCTTTTCTCACAAGAGTGACGCCATAATTGTAAGGTTTAGACAAACACGACTACGGTGATCGATAAGAAGGAGGGTTTTTTTTTACAAAGCACACACAGAACTAAACAAAATCCGATTAACATTGAGTTTTACATAACACTGTGTCTCTGTAATCCCACGCATAAAAGCAGAGAGGATTTGACACATCCTTACTAAAGAAACATCGCCTCTGGGGTCCACTAATCGAACATGTAAAACTATTCAAAGGTTTTGCAAATTGGTGTTCAAGCCAGTCAGGTGTTTTTAGTCTACAGTAACCTTCGTGCGAGAAGTAATAACAGGAAAAACAAAAAGGATTTCTGCACAGCAAAATTCTGCTAACCATTTCATCTTAGAAAGGATTAAGCTTCCAGGACTAGCTGTCGGAGGCTGTTAACATAATCATTGTTTCAATATTTTCCTTACGT
>JAPQNM010000781.1:107500-148305 GCA_029783475.1 Metacarcinus magister | reverse complement strand
CCTACTAAAAAACTATAAAAAAATGGAAACCAAGAACAGATTTCGAACGAAATATATCACTGCTAATGAGCGAGATTTTCTATTAAGGTTTATAGAAGAGAGGAAAGGCGTATTGTTTGACAAGAGTCATGACTACCGCATCATTAATAACAAGAAAGAGGCATGGGAAGAAATAACAACATTGGGGGATTATTGAGATAAGCTTAGCCTACTAATTTCGAAACACTGACTATTTATTTCTGGGTAGGATATAATGCTTTTACAATGCTAACGGCATAACAGTTACCATTTTGAAATATACGAAACAAAACATATCCCTGCGCTAATGTAACCTAACTAACCCTCCGTGGCTAACCTAACCAAACCTATCCTTGCAGGGCTAATGTAACCTAACTAACCCTCCGTGGCTAACCTAACCAAATCTATCTTTGCAGGATTAATGTAACCTAACTAACCCTCTGTGGCTAACCTAACCAAATCTATCCTTGCAGGGCTAATGTAACCTAACTAACCCTCCGTGGCTAACCTAACCAAATCTATCTTTGCAGGATTAATGTAACCTAACTAACCCTCCGTGGCTAACCTAACCAAACCTATCCTTGCAGGGCTAATTGTAACCTAACTAACCTTCCGTGGCTAACCTAACGCTAAGTTTATTTCAATATTATCCCAACATTGTTTAATTCTGCTGGTTATGGGCCTCAAAGAACTCAACAACAGCTGAAGAAGATATGGGAAAACTCAAAGGGGAAGTAAGTAGTGAATAATTGTATTTAATTTTTTTTTCTGTACCAACATTCGTTGACTAAAGTTATGTATAGTCAAAATTTCTCAATACATGAGACATTGAAGTATTTAACTTCTGAATAGGCATTTCAAACAATAAAAGTGTTTTCTAATACTGCAAATAGACTCCTCATGGGGTCCTGACAAGACAGACATCCCCGGGTGTTGATGTTGAGTCGAACTCCAATATAGGGTGTAGCAGCGTCAGTGTTTAGAAATTTACGAATTGTGTTCGTGTTGAGATATTTTGCACACAAGAACTTTCCTTATTTTTTCACAAATATCAGACTAGCATAGGTATGTTTTAAATTGGTAAGTAGTTCATTTGACGATAATAATGACATATAGGGTTCCCGAAAGACACACCGAAGCAGACTAAAAAGGAGTATTGGAATTCTTTCCATAATTATAGTATTTCCCAAAGTATAGGGCCGTGATTACATTTTAACATTACGAATTGACTATGGATCCTAGAAGATAGACCCTATATTTGACATAACATATGGCCGTAAGGAGTTTGGTCAGACTTAAGTAATGTAACAACAATATGGAACATACTTGAGGGGAAGACAAGGCTTGGGGTTTGCGTGTCTATCTATAACTGGACTCCATTTTTCATCTCTACGTATATTTTTTTATCTTCTCTACTCTCATTCATTCTAAGTATATTTCCTTCTCTTTTTTATTCTATATGCAGAATAATTTACTTGTGATTCTTTTTCTTACTTATGTCACAGTAATGATAAATTAAGTTATATTTTGGGAATAACATCAGTGGAACAACTTATCGTCAATTTACATAAAAGTTTTCATTAACAGCTGACTACTGAACAAGTATAATTCATATTGATCAATGAGCTAGTAGTAATGTTTCTGTACGTCGCCAACTACGTAGTAAAGCAGTAAACCAACGAACCATTGACTGAATATAGACTTCTCTGTTTCAGGACTTTTCAAATTCCATTGAAAGGCATTACGAAGCGCTGAGAATGTAATCAATATACATGTGGTGCTACGGTTGCGTGGGCGGCAGTAGGTGCAGAACCTTGGATCAGCGGCAGGCTGGGGGTGGGGGCGGCTGCAAGGCTGCGGTGCTGCGGTTGCGTGGGCGGCAGTAGGTGCAGCACCTTGGATCAGCGGCAGGCTGGGGGTGGGGGCGGCTGCAAGGCTGCGGTGCTGCGGTTGCGTGGGCGGCAGTAGGTGCAGCACCTTGGATCAGCGGCAGGAGCTGCGAGACTGCGGCAGGTTAAGCAGCGGCAGGGGCAGAGGCAGCGACAGGCTTCAGGAGGCCGCGGCAGGCACGTGAGGCGGCGGGTGTGGTGGCGCGTCATGTTGGGACGTGAGGCAGCGTGGGCATGGGCGGCGGATCGTCTGTCATTCCAATGTGTGGCACTCCGGGGATCACCAATGTAGAGGTTTGGGGGTTATGTACACACAAAGGTTTGACAACAGACGAATGTGGCTTAGTTGGTTTATTGCTGCAGCGTTGGTTGTACACAACTATACAGAGCCCAGGGAAGGTGAGCATGTGTTGTTGTCTGGGGAGCCCCGACGTGGGGCTCCCAGACGCTACTCTGGAGGTGTTGCCTGGACTGTGTGTGGTGGTAGACTGGTGGTTGACTGACTGACCGACTGTGTGTGTGTGTGGCTAGCTTATATTGGGCGTCGCGGACCTGGTGGTCAGGTGAGGTGAGGTCACGTTAATCTCGACCTCAGCCGAGGTCTCGAGGGAGGTAATTATAGGCTCTGGGTGTGTGTGCACCTGGTATGTAGGTGTGTTGTATGTGTGTTGTCACTACATTACGATGGATGTGCACTTGTCTAACAACGACACCATTACCAATGAACATATCAAGGGAAACCCATCAAACAAGCCTCAAATTATGAGAACATTACATGAAGCACAGACTACCGTGTACAAAGTGGAATCATATCATTGGAAACTAAAATTTCTTCCGTGCAATTATGAATTAACGTAACCCTAATTTACATTAAATCTACAATTTCCAGCCCACATACAAATCACCACGAATAATTCCTTATATCTTTCATTGACAAGCTCTGTGTTTGCATCTTATCATAAATCCCTTTCTATTGAAAATCACAAAGTTGCGAGTAACAATTTTTTTTTATTCGTAAGCTGACGTCTGTCATTACGTATCCCTCTTTGAATCTCCTCTATCTCTATGATGAAAGCTTTGTACATCCTCGTTTCATTGAATTGTTCTAGAATACTGTAATACAACATCCTGAAGAAGAAAAAAAATGTATGGTAACGACAGCACAACACCACCAACACAACACAACTACCACCACCACAACCAACAACAACAATAGCAACATGAAGAATAACAAGTATATGCACATCGACAACAACGACGACAGCAACAGTAGCGACAACAACAACAAAAACAACAAGACAACTACCGCGATAACGAAAGAAAAGAAAAAAAAAATTATAAAAAAAAATGCAAAGTAACGACAAAGAAAAAAAATCCTGAGGGACCATCACATCCCAAAACTCGGAGGCTCATCATGATGTGGCCTTGATAACATTTCCTCACCAGTTACAGGCTCTTTCTTGGCGTAATTTCTGACAAGTAGAAGCCAATCGCTTATAAATTAATCATAAAACTCATTCCTCATTCACTTTCATAGCGGAGTAGAAAATAACAAATACAAAAGCGACACCAGCAAAATAATAAGGAACAATAAGATGAGAAAGAGGAAGACGAAGTTGTAGCAGAAATATAATTAGTGGAAGAAGGAAATGAGATGAGGAAGAAGATGAAGAAAAAAAGAAGAAGAAGGAAAGAAGAAGATGTAGTTAGAATGTATGAAAAAATAACCGTTGATTCTCACCTCGGATGAAGAAAGTTCCAGAAGAGTGCCAGGGTAGGCCTCGGAGCTGCCACCTTGGACGCCAAGTTCACAGCAGTCAACTCACCTATCGACCAAATAAACCCAGACACTCTCACACCAGCAGAAACGACGTCCCCAAAAAGCTCGACAACTTCTCCACGCCACACTCGGCCCACAGCAAGAATTACAAAAACTACACAGGAATTACGAACAACCCTCACACAACGACGACGAGACAGCTACTCCCGTCCCATGCGTTATGACTTCCCATTCTCACTTCCCCCCAAACAGAGATTATTAGGGTGTGTCTCCTTTCACGTGTAGCCCCTGTTTACCTAGCAGTGAGTAGGTACGGGATGTAAATCGAGGAGTTGTGACCTTGTTGTCCCGGTGTGTTGTGTGTGAGTGGTCTCGGTCCAACCCAAAGATTGGTCAGTATGAGCTCTGAGCTCTTTCCATAGGGGGACGGCCGGCTGTCTCGAGAGAGACCAGCAGCAGACTGTACAGTGAATAGTGTTGCCAAGTCAACAATTACGCTACATAATATTTACACCACACACTCCCTGATCTCAAGATCAAGCCAACAAAACAAATAAACCATCTTAACCACCACCACATCCATCACCACAAGGTATCCCTTCTTACTCTTGTTCGCAGTCACTTCTCGTCACATAGTCTCTCATCCACACTGGCTGTCGCCTCTCCCTCTGCGAGCGTCTCGGTACTGCTTCCTTTTCTTCAGCTACCTCTCGTTCATCGCTACTCTCTTCATCTTCCGATGGTTCCAGCACTCTTTTAATATCTAAAATGTGACGGGGCATCCCATCGACGCTGAGGTTGTTAGGGGAATGCACATCTGTTATTGTGCCCCTTCCCCACTGAGTTGTATACTTTGCGTCAGGGGGCTTCACCCACACCTCTTCTCCATCTCTGATAGAGGCAGAACCTTCTCCTTCTCCAGTGTACATTGGGACCTTCCTAGGTTGTCTCCACTCGTACCGAAATACAGCTCCATGTGGGACACTTTTCTCGTCCTGGCCTGATCTAGACGACACGTTATACCAAAATACCGCTTCCATTGGTGTCACCTGCCCTCTCTCTGCCATGGCCTTGATCGTTCGGTGGTGTCTCTCCACTATTCCATTCCCACTCGGTCTATATGCAACTCTGAAGTATCGTCTGACATTCCACTTATCGAGCACGTCCTTCAGAGCTTGCGATCGAAAGGCAGCACCATTGTCCATCAACACCTCATCCACTGGACCCCTCTCAAGGAAAATCTCATGTAACACCCTTGAAATTTCTTTCGCACTTTCTGACCGTAGCCCTCTCCAGATAGCTACCCGACCGGTCCACAGTCCATCATAGACAGGTACAAACCATGATGATAGTGCGTCACATCCACTGCTAGCCTTTTCCAATTTCTATCCACTCTGATCTCTCCGGACTCATGCACGCTCGGGCCAGGGTCGATCGACTGACACCTGTCGCACTGCCTCACCACCTGTCGCACTTTCTCTCTTGTGATTGCAGGTTCAACCTTCCTTGCCACAAATAGAGTCCTGTTGACCACCATGTGGTGCATGTGATGCAGCTCTCTTACACTTGGCACTCCCACACAGCACAACTCGGCCTCTTCCTCTTCCTCCTGTGGCACCCCTAGCCAGGCCTTCTTCACCCTAGTTAAAACATCTGCCTTGTTCTTCTCAGACGGTACAAAATCCACACGCAACTTCAGACTACAAACATCCATCAACTCCTGCAGGATTCCCAGCCGCCGCTTCACTATCATCTCGGAGGTTCCCTTCGTTCGAACTCGTTTCTCTGCTGTCACTATTGATTTAATCCATCTGCAAACCGTAGCAGAGTCTGTACGAACTTCAATCTCCTACAGGCCCCACTGCAGTGCTAAGTTGACACCCTTCAACACAGCATCCAACTCAGCAACGTTGATATGTCCAAATTCATCCTTCTTCCTCAACCAAGCATCCTCCTCAACGTCCACGTTGTCTATCTCCAACACCACCCCCGTCGCTATGCTACTCGCATCACATCACACCACCCCTTTCGCCGACTGTGGTGCATACCACCTTCCTCTCACTGGGTCCTCACATCTCACTCTCTCCAGGATCTCTTGCATGATCTTGACTGTCTCCTGACCAACCTTGTCCTCCCATCTCACCCCTGCTGCTTTCCTTTTAATGTAACTGCATGCTACTCGAAGCCATCCTGCAATGGGATTGCAGACCTTCCACACACAGAGAACAGCTCTCTCCTACTCAACGTTCTGGAATCTCATTTCCTCTTCGAAACACCAACTCGCCCGTTCTATCTGTCTCTAGTTTCAAGCTTAACGCCGTCTCTCCCTTCCAACGGCTCCGGCGGCTTCGTGGTAAACCCAAACTTCTCCAAGTGTTCCACAACTTCAGTAGCCGTAACCACGGTCTCATATATCAATATGTCGTCAATGTACAATTTCGTGACAGCCTCTACTTCCTTCCTCTTCCCCAGCACTGTCTTAAGGATCTTTGTCATGATTCTTGGCGCTGAGTTCAACCCAAACCCCTACCTCGTCAAACAATAAGTTTTCTCCTTGCATCTAACCAGCTGGTACCTCCACAACTTCTCTGCCACATGAATTTGCAGATAGGCAGATTTCAAATCCACAATAGTAGAGGCTCCTCTCGTCTGCCTTCACTCCCTGAGTGTCTCGCCACACACGTCAGTGACATCATCACCCGTGTGGCACATCACGTAGCCATTAAGCTCTCGCAAGTCTAGTGCTAGCCGTTCTTTGACGGTTCAATAACTGCCATTAGTGGCAGTACTCCTTCCTCTACTCCTTCCCCCCACGGCACTAAGATACCCTCGTCTAGCCATCTGTCTACTTCTCTTTCAAATTCATCTCTCACTCTCCCCTTCAGTGCATGTTCATAGCAACCAACTCTGATTTTTAGGATTGGCAATTCCCCCTTCTACACCCACTCGACTACCCACTTCTTACCATCAAACACTGCTAAAAATCTTTATCCTCAATCCTACATGGTTCAGCTCCTAACCCATCGCCTGTCCTTCTCGGGCCCACATTCAGCTTCATGGCGGCGTCAACCTTCACGCTCCTACCCGTCTGTTTCTCAGCCACAGTTCTAAGCCTTTTGTCCACAGCTGTCCCTGCAGGCCCGACTTTCTCCCCGTTGGCCTCTGATATCTTCTCCGGCTTCCCTTCCAACACAACTGTCACGACACACCGAGCCACCTCACTCCCGGCAGTCAAGCAGGGCACCTTCCCAAACATTACCGGTTCCTTTCCACATGCAATCGTAACACCACCCAGTTGGCTGATCGCATCCATCCCCATTACTATGTCAACGCTATCAACTATCCTTCCAAGTACTATAGCCCTGACACTCAGCCGAACTCCCTGTACTATCAACTCCACGTCTCTCGTACCCTCACACCTAATCTCTCTTCCATCAACTGCCACCAGCCGGCCTCCCTCTCCCTTATATTCTCCTACTATTCCAGAGGCCAATACACTTGTTGAGCAACCGGTATCCACGAGGGCTCTGGCCACCCTCCCCTCACCAACATCTCTACTACTGGTAGGGAACTTGGTAGCGCCTTCACTCGACCAAGGGGGGTAGCTTCTGACGCAGCAGCTCCCCCTCGACCATTTCCCTGGTCGCATCGGCTTGCTATGTGGCCCTCTTTCCCACACCGATAACAAGTTATAGGTGGCCTTGGCTCCTTGCACTTCCTCGCCATGTGCGGGCCACCACACCTGAAGTAGCGACCATTAAACCCTCGGGCTACCCCTTTACCATCGTTTGAATCACTAGGAGAGGCCTGTTTCCTAGTCACACCATATGGCCCTCTGGCAGCGATTGCCGCCATTTCCTGACACCTCCCCGACACCAACACTCTGGCTCTAGTTATAAGTTCACTCATACTCACTGTCTCACAATCCTTCACTTGTTTCAACTCCATCGATACGCGGTCAGGAAAACCAGTTATAAATGCCAACTTTACAGCTAACTCCAATCCTTCTCCCTTCCACCCGGCTAGCCCAGCTAACCTTTTTATTTCGTTGGCATAAATATCAACCTGCTCTCCTGTCCAACTCAGTCCCTTCAGTTTCCTGTAGGCTTCAAAACCCTACGCAAAGGCTTCTTTCAATCTACCCTCTATTTTACTCGAATCTAATTGATCAACCTCACTCATCTCTAGGTACAATGCCAATGTATCTCCTTCCAAATACAAGGGTATGAAACTTGCTATGTCCTTGATCTCCATCAATTTCACTACTAATTTGGCTTTTTTCAGCCAGGCCACAACATCATCCCTACCGTCATAGCACCTCATCATGTCACTACCTATCTTTACTTTTCCTGACATGATAACCAAAGGCCTAGATAACTTGTAGTTAGAATCTATGAAAAAATAACCGTTGATTCCCACCTTAGATGAAGAAAATTCCAGAAAAGCGCCAGGGTATTACAACGAACAAGAGAATAATGCAAAGCGCACGCAGCAGAAGAGAGGGCAAGAAGAAAAGAGAAGGAAGGGCAGGGAAGAGACACTGATGCAAGACAGAGTTCAATCAAAGGTAATGAATATGAAGGACGTAGAGGATCCTTGCAAATGAAAGGACAAAAGAGGAAATAAATTAATCAAGAATACAAATCATTACAACATGCACAGAGGAGAATATAATGAAATCTGCTGAATTAAATGTAAAAAGAGGAAAATCAGTGAATGAGTGATGAATAGAAATAAGAATTGATGAAAAATATAACAATTGGATTTCCCTTTACAAAAAATACCTATAACTATTTCCCTTATCTTTTTCCTTCCATTGCTTTTGAAGATTCCTAAACCTTGCCTTTTTAATTTCACGTCCTTTCGTTAAACTTCACTCGTTCAAAGGTAGATTATTAATAATTTGCGTAAGTCTTCAAAAAATACACATACAAACACACACACACACACACACACACACACACACACACACACACACACACACACACACACACACACACACACACACACACACACACACACACACACACACATTAGCCTTCCCATAACCGGAGGTCACAGCGCCTAGACATAGTAGAACTGTAGCTATTTTCTACTAGAGGAACAGAGGCCACAGCATAAAGGAAGATAAGCCTAACGGGATTCGAACACATGCATTGTAGTACGTTGTTAGGCTGTTCCGCTAACCAGTACTTATCTAGGCAGCTAGTAGTAGCATTAGTAGCAGTAGTAGTAGTAGTAGTAGTAGTAGTAGTAGTAGTCTTCACCCGTGAGGCATCATGATGCCTCACGGGTGAAGACTTTATTAAATCCGTGACAAGACTCATACACGTCACAGCGACGCGAGAACACAAGCTGGTGAGGAGTTTTCAAATGGATTTTAACACCACATGAAAGAGTTACGTCATGTTCGGGCCATTTAGGGAGTAGTTAGGTCAAATGGTGTGTGTATGTCTGCATGTAGTCAGTTACCATGCAAACGTATTATACTCGCCTTTTCCTCATACGTTTCCACTCCTTATATGGAATGGAAAGATACTTGTCTCGCCCTCAGAGACAGGGGAGTTTGTATTCCTCCGCGAGGGAGGAAACTAGTATTAATTACCTGTACATTTTCCGGAATGAAGGTAGTTTATGAGACTTCATCTACACCTGTGTATATCATTTTATATATCACCTATGACCATTCCTTATAATTTCTATCCTATTTAAAAGTATTAGATTATGTGCTGTTGGCATCCTGGCCGAGACGCGTCCTAAGGGCCGCGAGGATAATGTAGGAATCACACATCTACGATCCAGCCTCTGCGATTATCTGCAATGACGGGACTTTGACAAAATATGTGGAATCGCAATTTACAACGACGTTACTACGCTTTAATCTCAGCGGCAGCGAAATTATCAGGTGATCGCAGTATTTTTTTTGTGGTGATATCATCATCATCATTATCATCATCATCATCATCATCTTCATCTCAAGGTCTCGATGTTCGTTATGTAGGGATCACACATCAGCGATCCAGCCTCTGCGACTATCTGCGATGACGGGACTTAACAAAATTTGTGGAATCGCAATTTACAACGACGTTACTACGCTTTAATCTTAGCGGCAGCGTAAGTAGTCGCAGAAAGTCGCAGGCGATCGCAGTAACTTAGCACGACTCAGGAAGTGGCTGCGATTATGTTCAAATTTTCAAAACATTCGCAGGCCACCTCTGCGATTGTCAAATCGCTCGACTAGTTGCAGCGTGAACGCAGTGTGAGCGAGGCACCGTCGCCGCGCTCAGCGATGTGGCAGCAAAGGATTGCGTCAGAGCGTTGCGCAGTCGAGCGACTCCCACACCACGTGACGGGGCAGCGACAGATCTCCCCTTCCGCTTCCTGCTCGCTCCGTCTCAGCACAGTCTCCACTCGACAGAGACCGCACAACGCTCACCCAGCGACTACCAACCAACCTCCACCAGCGATACGCAAACGATCACTCCTAGACCTTTCCTCGCTTCGTCTGCGATGATCGCAAACAACCGCGATTAAAGCGAGTGAAGGACGAGCAGATGTCGTAATGGATCACGATATCTGCCTAGTCGTTGTGAATCACGGTTGTTGGGTGGCGACTTCAACATTTTTGGCATCGCAAATAGTCGCAGAGGCTGGATTGCAGATGTATGATCCCTACATAACGCTGAGCTACTCACTCAAGAAGGACCGACCAAAAGAATTGGACGCGACTGCTCCCGGCTTGAAGTCACCAAACTCATGATGAAAGTTTCAGGAGACGAGATAATTCCTCCTGAGTGATCGTGCAGTACTTCGAACATCTTCCACGAGTGTTCGAGAACCCCTGTGTTAAAGTATCTACCACTGTACAAACCATCATCCTTTGTCATTGATATAGTGTAAAAACATTATACTCTTTAAATTCCCCGCACATTAATCTAGAGAGAGAGAGAGAGAGAGAGAGAGAGTTAATCCTATAACCACTATTACCAGCTCGCGGAGTAAGCAGCTTCATACGCAGACAACTATTACGAATCAATAAATACTATAGTCCCAGAGACCAGTCTCTTCAGAGGACTATAACGTAATTTTTAAAACATCATGGTGGCAGTTCTGCAAGCAGGGAGTTTCGAAACTCCAATCTGTTGTCGGATAGTATGACCCTGGAGGTCATAAAAGGACAAATTAAATGTGTAATCAGAGCATGTGCGACTAAAGTGATCAACCGTGACTAGTAAGTACCGAGATCCCTCGTGACTCTTTGGAAGTTATAGAAGATCTATCGCTACCACGTCCCATGGTTGCTGGGGCGGTGGGTACTGCAGCATTGGTGCTGGACCACGGACAGTACCCTTGTGCTGTGCACAAGTGACACACTGAACCACGTAGTCTTCTACATCAACCTTCATGCTTGGCCAATAATATGATTTGCGTATTATGTTTAGAATTTTGTCACGGCCAGGGTGCCCGGCCGTTGGATGATTATGATTCAACAGTAAAATTGTGGGTACCATCGACTCAGGGATAACCCATCTGCCGTGACCAGATAGTGTGATAACGGGGAAGATGGATACTGTGTGAAGGTGGAAGATACATGTGGATTTGTGGAATACGAAAGTAAGGAAGTCAGAGGTAGCGATAGCGCGGTCATAAGGGTATACGAAATCAAAGAGACTGTTGCCTATGTAATTACGGTAGCAGATATCTTTCCAAACACACCGGCTCTCAGATGACCAGGCAAACTAAAGGACAGATTATGGAGATTATCAGATTATCAAATCTGTAGTCAGCCAGGTTGTATACACATGCCGGCTTCTTTTGCAAACTCCGACACAGATTAGAAAACCAGTAAGGTAATCTCGGGTAGGTACACAAAGGCCTCTCCAAACATCTGTTTGCAGAACTCTAAGGGAAAACTCACCTTTATATAAAGAAGCAGAAGCCTAAGGAAAAATAACATATATGTTGGAGCCTCCCAAAATGTTGTCTTGTGAGAATTGGTAACTGCGAGTTTGAGTGTATATATTCAGATTGTAGCGGCCTATAGAATCACTTCACTCAGCCTCTTCACTCAGAGGTACAACCATCTCGGCTTCAGAATAGAGATTCTGAATATTAGGGTGAGTAGAGACTCTGATTCTAATGTAGTCTTTTAGCAGCTGGTAGGATGTTATTTTAAGGATATTTATTTATGTAGGATTGTGATGAACAAATATTATGCATTGTTCCAGTATAGGAATATTATGAATTGCTCCAGGATTTGAATGTTATGTCTTGCTCCAAATTGTGGATATTGTTGTGAGCTCCTAAAAAAATTATCTAATGTGCCTGTTCATTTATATATGTTAAATATTGATAAAGGAAATAATGTTGGAGCAGGATTGTCAACTTGATTGATTAGATATAGAAAAATCAAAGTGTTCTGTATCCCGTGACCAAAGTATATGCTGATTAACATAACATGGAAACGTTGCATAACGTGCAACGAAACATCTATCAACCGATCCGGGTTGTGTGGTGCAACAACACAATACCTTCTCTTTGGATAGAGAAAACTCCTTCAAAGGCACATGCAGGAATGGTAAGGGAACCTCATCTCCTGACTCTAGGGCGTAAATCAGCTTACCCCAAATTGTATGTTTGCGTTGTTCCGTGCCTAAATTTTGCAAAGTAAAATTTGCAATTGGAGCAGTTTGTGTGACCGCATTAATCGTCATATTTCGTGACAATGCGTCCGCAACCACATTCGCGCGCCCAGGTAAATACTTAAACTCTGGCGCAAACTCCTGAATTTTTGTTCTTCTTTTTCTATATCAATTAACCGTTAGCGCCAGTAGGCTTATGGAGGCACAGATGGACTTGCCTCGCCTGTTATTTGGCGTAGGTTTTCAGATTTTTTTATAGTGACGCCTCAAATGTTTACGTTATCTCTTGAATATGTTAAAAACGTGCGAGGCTAGCTGCTACTACAGCCTCAGATGCATATAACATTGTAAGTCCCGTCTGAGGACAGTATGGCAGCAATTTGGGTAGTCTTTGGCCACTCGGCGGTGATATCAAAGAATGAAAAGTGGTCAGCGAATAACAGGGATTCGACCCCGGATCCTAGGCTCGCATACCCGAGCACTAGACCACTGTACCACCGCCTCCCCGATAGTTAAGTGAACTATGTCACAAGTTTTCCACTTAAATTTCTTCCCTTAAAATAGCTCAGTGATGGCTGCATGATCGGTAAACACCGTTACTGGATATCTAAAAATTAAATCTTTAAAATGTTTAAGTGCCCATACGACGGCAAGTGTTTTCTGATGTGTGACAGAATAATTAGCCTCTGCTTTGTTCAGAGCCCTACTCGCAAATGCTATTACGCGGCTCTTTCCTCTGTCATCTGTTTGCATCAATACTGACCCGAGCCCCAATCCTGAAGCGTCAGTGTAAAGTTCAAAGGTTGCTTTGAAGTTTGGGAAGGCCAACACCGGAGCGTTGGTTAGGGCATCTTTTAGCTCCTGGAAGCTGCGCTCCTGAGGAGTATCCCAAACAAATGTGACTTCTTTCTTAAGAAGTTGAGTTAATGGTTGTGCAATTTTAGCGAATGAAAGAATAAAAGGACGGTAGTATCCCACTAGCCCGAGAAATGACCTCACATTTACAACCGAACGTGGCTGGGGAAAGTTTTTAACCGCTCTTACCTTATCATCCATGGTATGGATGCCTTGTCCATCGACTACGTATCCTAAGAAAGTAACTCTAGCTTTCATAAACTCACATTTGGCTAGCTTAACCTTAAGCCCTGCAGATTGCAATCGCTGCAGCACCTTTCGCAATGTTTCAAGATGGACATTCGCATTTTAACTGCAGATGATCAGGTCATCAAGATACGCACACAAGGATCCGCCTAACATGTCAGCGAATAACATGTTTATCATCCTTTGGAACGTCAAAGGCGCTGACTTCAGCCATTGATAGTGCCCCATCGGCGTACTAAACGCCATTACTTCGCGGGAGTGTTCCTTCAAGGACACCTGCCAATAAATATCCTGACAGTAGATAGAGGCTAGAAAAATATTTGTGATTTGCCCCTAATGACATTAGCAAGTCGCTGAGGACCGGCAAAGGATATCGATCATCCTCGGTGACTTCATTGACTTTTCAAAAGTCAATCACTGGACGAAAAGTTCCATCCTTTTTCGGGACAAGGAACAAGGGACTGTTCCAGGGTGATGAAGAGTGCTCAATCACTCCTTGCGCCAGCATGTCCTCAATTTGCTCTTCTACAACAATCCGTTGACTGTGGGGCAATCGATATGCAGGTATATATACAGGTTAAGTACCTGGTTTGAGCTTTATTTGGTGTTCAGCTCTAGCTGTGGCCCCTAGGGGTTCACCTGGCAGTGCAATAACATCGCGGTACTGCTCTAGTAGCTCCAACAACGGACGCTTCGATTCCGGATAATCCACAACGTTGACAAGCGAACTTAGGGTTGGGCCCTGCCCCAGTTCTGTGTCCTCGGAGGAATGTACCGCAGCGATGCAAGTCGTAGGAAGTTCTAGAGGCTCGGGCACTACCGGCTTGTCGTACACCAAACCATCCCCTAGATAGACTCCATGTTTAATGCGTATTGATCCGCCTGTGGTGTTTACCACTAAGGCAAATGTAAGATAATTTTCTCGTACTGTGGAAAGAGTCGCTTCTAATGCTAGTTGCTGTAACTTGCAATCTCCACCTCGAGTAATTTCACTACCGTCGGGCGTGTGTGGCACCGCCATCGCGATATGCATAGCTACCCGATCAGAGATCTTATGATTCCCCACTACCGTGACTTTCGCTATCTTCCAATTCGTGAAAGGATCATGGTTGTCCCGTGTCACATGAACGGAACTAATCGCTTGCGAGGTAGTCGCCTCGCATTGCTCACGATTGTTTTCTTCTTCTCGTGAAAGTGATTTATTAATTAAAGAAGCAAAAGCCTTTGGCTCAGGCATTACCTTTGTTCCCTTTCCTTGATAAGTGATATAGTTTCTACCCAGTTCTATTGTGAATGGGTTTGATTTCAGAGCTTCCAATCCCAATAATCCATCGACTGGGAGATGGAAATTGTTGATGTCGTAAAAATCTAAACGTGTCGCAGGGATCCTCTTAAGGATTACTACAGGAAGGGTTACTTTCCCCAATATCTGTAATGTCGACCCTGTTACTCCCTGCAAGTGTAAGTCACTCGGCCGTAACGACCAACGCCCACAGCGAGAATTTCGCTTGATGATCTCATATAATTTACTTGAGAGCACACTCACGGCGGCGGCTGTGTCTGCAGCCAGGGAAATTTTGCTTCGACCTACTTTGGTCGGTAATGCAATTACATCTGTTTGACTACAGGCCGCCACAATGCTTTCGTATACAATCTTGTCTGTGGTGGCTGTATTTATTCACTTTCATTGCGACCTGCAAGCCGGGAAATTTTTTGTATTGGCGCGCTGCTTCCCCCGACGGTAAGTCTCGTCAGCGCGCCTTGTCTACCGCGCCTCGCGCATGGCTTTGAGGCTGTAGCAATTTTCAGTGTTATGATTGCACTGATCATGTAGAGTGTAATAGAGTAGTTGTTTCCCCGGTGCTGCAGGAGCTCTGACTGACCTACTCGCGAACGCAGATTTGGGCGGTTGCTGTCCAAGGACAGACTTCGCAATCCGCTCCCACGTTGGCGAAGAAAATGTTTTAGGGCGTACGGAAGGAAATTTTCCTTCTATTCTCGGCTTTAACTGTTGAGATTGCTAAGCATGGTGCTTCTTTTTAAGACACTGCCGCTCAAGGTGTCCCAGTTTCTTGCAATAATTACAAGAACGATTTGGATGTTTTACCATCCTTCGAAACACCAAACGACTGAGATGCAGCTGCTACGCTGTGAGAGGGCAATGAGTCCTTGTCCGCAGTCACCCCGGCTACAGAACGAATACCACTTTGACCACTCTCCCCTAACTTGCTTACTGTCGATGAAACCAAGTCCACCAACTCGTCCTGGGGCTGGAACTTCATCGACGACGACGCCTGCCTCACGCGCGGTGAAACATGGACAAAGTAGAAAAATAGCTCTAAGAAGCTTGTTAGGTTATTCACGCTAATATGTTGCTGGTCTTGAGTGAACCAGCTGCCTTCTCGAAGGACTCGTACGCAGCCCTGCGTGGTGCCCGACCACACGTCTTTACTTTCCCAAAATTACGCATTACATCCTCACAAACGTTGATGAATGTACGCGCTAGGTAACCGTCATCTTAGGCGGTAAACTTCCTAACAGAAGACTCTGTAGGCAAGATTTTTACTGCAGGCGCTGCTATAAGTGCCTGTCCACCTGTCCCGGGTGGAGAAACGTTACTCCCCACACCCAAGTTAGGACTTCCCTGAGGAAGGTTAACATTATTCTTACTCACCATATCTACTTCCTCAGCTCAACTAGGTGTAACTTTGGATTCCTTTCGTTCGTGCAACTGCAGACACCCTTTAAGCAATTTGGATTGGGTAGAATAACTCTTACCGCTTCGCAACTGTAGTAGATCAGAAACTTCCGGTGAACCGTGTTGTTATGAATCAATAAAAGTTTCCGCCCCGGCAATTGACAAATTTGAATTATCACGAACATTAGAGTTTTCTCTCAGTTTCGTCTGCCTCGGTAACCTCTGACTCCACTCCTACAAGCCCATCCAGTCACCGTGCTGGAGAAAATAAAACAACAACAACATCCACAAACACGTGTCGCTGCTCTTGTTGTTGTTGAGCTATGAGCTCATCTTCCTCTGCCTTTATTTCAAAGTAAATTCTCGCCAACTCACTGTTCCCTTAGGCCATTAGCAGTCACCAATAAAGCAAAAGAAGGTATTAATTGATAAGACAATGGAAATAAGACAAGTTAAATGGATATATATATATATATATATATATATATATATATATATATATATATATATATATATATATATCATGAGTAAGTGCAAAGGACTTGTTGAGGTAAAGAGGTAATGCGTGGTGATAAGTGTGTGATGCAAGGCGGGGCGATCGTCTGAGTGGAATGAGTTGTGCGTGATGGTCGTCGGGAGGGAAGGCTTGGAATTGGTGGCTGGCGCGGGGCCGCGGCGGTGTGAGGTAGAGGTGAACAATCGGCGGGTGTTGAGGGCGGGGCAGGTGGTGGAGCCGTGGGTAGCTGCTGACCCGACACAAAAGTACCAGGGAGGTACTGGGATTGTAGCGGTTTTCTGCTGGCTAACAACCTAGGCAGCTTGCCGTTCACAACCCCGTTCCACGAGGCGAAGGCGGGCAGGGCAGGACTTGTTCCAGGCGTGGTGGGCCTGGTTACAGTTAGGACAACGGTGGACAATGTCTTGTTTTGCCTTATACTTAACCAGTCACTCCTGTGTTTCGTGGGATCCGCTGCACATCCCACACTTGATGACGTTTGCACAGGAAACTTGATGGTGACCAAAGCGGTGGCAGCGGTAACACCGCAGTGGTTCGGGCACCAAGGGGCGGAAGTAGAAAGTCTCCCAGCTGCCCAAGGACAACTGAAGTAGGAGAGGACCACGTAGTGTGACGGTGATTTGGCGTGTGGCCTCTTTGGTGCGGGGTGTCTGGCAGCAGGTAGCTTTCTCGACTTGGGGATGGCGTAGTAGTAATTCCGTGGGTAGACGAAGGGGGTAGCCCATGACTACGCCACGCGTGGTGTTGCTATAGGGGTCAAGCTGAACCAGCTTGTCCCTGATGGTGCTGCAGTTGACTGCAACATACTTGAGGTGTTGGAAGGTCTCAGTGAATTTGGGGAGGATGAAAGAGCTCCCATCCTTCCCCTGCCAGGCATCTCATCACCAGAGTAGGGCAATCCTCTTCAAGGGCAGCCACGGCGTCGTAGGACGTTTGAAAACCATCTTGAACGGGGACTCGGAATGCAGGGAACTCCTGTTCTAAGCAGGCGGGTTGCGGGGATGAGATACCAACCATGGTGGCCTGGGCGGTTCGAGTACGGAGTCGCTTGCTCGACACCGTGATCAAGCCGTCATCATCATGGGCAGAGAGAGCGGTGGTGGAGGATGACGAGGCGACATCCAGAGGTAGTGCTGAAGTAGCAGGCTCAAGGGCTGCAGCAGGCGTTGCAACAGCACTGGGAGGTGTAGCCGTAGCAGAAGCAGAGACGGATGGCGGGGTGAAGTGGCGAACAGTCTTTCAAGGAGGAAAACCGCCCCGTGAAACACTTCGAGACGATGAGTCGGAAGCCAACGATGACCCGCTGCTAGGCGATGGAAGCCTGGGACGTTTTGGGATAGCACCTGTAGGGTGGATGGGCTGTGACTGAGGATGGGAAAGCCCCAAAAGTGAGGCTCCCGAAAGGCGAGGGATACGGGAAGCCCTCATCCCGTAAAAATGGCAGGACACAGGCGTGTGCCTCCTGACGTGGGTAAAACTCGAGCAGTGGCTACGTCCGACCAGTCTGAAAGCTGGGTGAGAACTGGCTTCGCAAGAACTCTCTTTCAAAAACGAAAATGGGATTATAAGGGAATAACTATTTAAATTGGATTATAAAGTCCCCACTGTGTTGTAATGTGTACACTTTAAGTTAAATGTAACTGTAGTGTTTGCAAAATGTTGTATTCACTGTAAAAATGCATAGTATTATGGCTGTGACTCGGATGACGCCTTGCGCTGACGCTGCGTCGTCTCCTGTACGGTATAGCTGTGCAGCAGGGAAAGATTCCTCGTTGCTCCTTTGCTCACACTCGTCGTCTTCTGCCTTTAATATCTTCAAAGAAGGCTCCTCGAAATCCTTGAGAAAATTCTTATATCTACCAGGCTTCTCTGCTGATGTGGTAGAGCTGTTGTCTTAATGAACAGGTATTCTGGTTAATGAGTGTTAATCTGACCACGGTCTCGCGGTCAACCAGTCGTCAAGATATATGTACTCAATAACACTTTTTATTTTGTCATTAACCAGTCACTTTCTCTTCTGTGATAGTTAATATTAGGCTATCACTCTAGTAGTGAAAGAAAAAACGATGTTCGCGCCATTTAGGGAATAGTTAGGTCAAATGGTGTGTGGATGTCTGCATGTAGTCAGTTACCATGCAAACGTATTATACTCGCCTTTTCCTCATACTTTTCCACTCCTTTTAAGGAATACAACCTCCCCTGTCTCTGAGAGAGAGACAAGTATACTTCCCTTTCATATAAGGAGTGGAAAAGTATGAGGAAAAGGCGAGTATAATACGTGTGCATGGTAACTGACTACATGCAGACATACACACACCATTTGATGATGGACGCTAACCTAATTTCACCAGTTTTTCTGTCTTGCTGTGGATGGCATATTTAATACACTCACAGTATTTTTCAAACTTTTCACCTTGTTCACATGTTTTATTCCTCCTGCATGTATTTCAAATTCAGATTTTCCTGTTCTTCCATCATAATTGCAGATTTTGCAGATAAAAAAGTGGTCCTTTACTGCTTTTACTCAGCCATCCTTTGAATTTCACATCATTTTCATACTTCTCACAATACTTCTGAGAGTAGGCTGTGATGCCACGAAATGAGCCCCTCTTTTAGGTTTTTTTTTTTTTTTATCTTTTTGAATTCTGTACTACAATTACACTATCACGAACTCGACCACCACCACCACAACACACACACACACACACACACACACTCTCTCTCTCTCTCTCTCTCTCTCTCTCTCTCTCTCTCTCTCTCTCTCTCTCTCTCTCTCTCTCTCTCTCTCTCTCTCTCTCTCTCTCTCTCTCTCAGAAGAATATTATCCCTGACGAAATTTGCGTACGAATAATTGCATATGATTTATTTCTATACGAACTTTTCCTATACGAACTTTTGTCCCGACGTACTTTTGTCAAAAAGAATATTTTACATACGTACTTTATACCATACGAACATCTGTGTACGAACTTTAGCGTACGAACTTTTACTTACGTATTTTTGTCAGAAGAACTTTATCCCTGACGAACATTTGCGTACGAACGTTTTGCTGACGAACATTTGCATACGAACTTTTTCCATACGAACTTTTACGCGTACGAACATTTTTCTAACGAACATTTGCACGACGAACATTTAACCTTACAATTTTTTTCCATTACGATTTTTTTCCATTACGAACTTTTTACATGACGAACTTTATACCCTACGTACTTTATCTTGACGTACTTTAGGCAAACGAACTTTATCCTACGAATTATTGCCATACGAAGTTTTTCTATACGAACTTTTGTCTGGAACCCGGCGGCCAGGCCACCCCCTCTTTCCTCACCAGCCGTCTTGAAGGAAACACGTAGTAATATGGTGCATTTTTGCGGGAGACAGTGATCCCCACGACAACACAATATACAGTGAACACTATTACATTATGTAACTTAGTGGAAACCAAGGGCAAAGAGTGAATTATGCCTAACATAAAATATTTTTCTTTGTTAAGAGTAGTGACCACGTGTGATCAACGAGGTCCATGTTAGTCGGTTATTTCAGAGAATATAGGAGTACTATGGGCCTTCAGCATATCCTAAATGAAAACGAATATAACTAAATGTGAAGTGAGATGAGGGAAATAAACGTGGAAATGCAGAAAATAAGCAAAATTTCAGTAGTGGGCAATCATCCTTAACTTCGAGTAAATATGATGTTAGATCCTTCGATCAACATCCTAAGAGGCGGTTATTTAACCACTCCCAGTATCTATCAAAATTAATAATAATACACCCGGTGGGGGGGAAGAACTTCAAAAGAGGGAGGGGGGAAAAATGTAACTTTCGAGATAAGAGGAATATAACGTGTTGTGACCCTGTATTAAGCTAGGAAAGTTATCAGACCTGTTTTTTACTAGTTAACCATTTGTTGTGATTCCTTTACCCATCACAGATGAATAATGATGGTAGGAATAATTAAAACTAAAGAAATTAAATATATTTTAGACCAAACTTTACTAGTCAATTCTTTGAATTAAACCCTGACTCGTAAGTGGTAAGGCAAGTAATCTGGAGGTGCTCAACACTCTTGAAACAAGGATATGAAAATCATCCAACGCTCTCACGTGTCCTATTGAGAACTCAGCCTACTCTACCAAAATTTTTAGGTATTCTTTCTTTTTATTTTGGATTTTTAATTCAAATTAACTTCCCTTAAAATAAAATAAATCTCACAACGGGCCCCCATGCCACTTTACAAAAAACCTTGGGTGGTGGCAGCAAATTTAATAGTATCTAAAGGCTTTAAGAAAAATTAATAGTACCGAACCACGCGGCACCACACTGGTGGTAGCGATGGAATTTAAAGTAAGGCTTTAAAGTGAATTACAAAGGAACACGAAACCACGCAGCACCACAGCTGGATGGTTACGTTTGGCTGGAGGTGTAGTGCACGGAGTCCATGGTTATAATGTCAGTGATTTAGTCAGAGATAAAGCTACACGTCACAGCATCACAGTCCAATAGGAATGCTCTCCAGAAAAGGAGTCAGCGCCTCGGAGGTCATAATGTGACTGGACTCAAACTTGTTCGGTGGACTGCCGCAGCATTGCTCCTGTAGGCATACATATGGGTCGTGTAAAGAACTGTGTTGCCGCAACACAGTCCTGTGGCAACACTGTTGCCACAAGACTTTGTAGTTATGTCACATTGGGCAGCCTCCACAAATAGCGGCATAAGCCCAAAAGTAGGCCAATTCTAAACAAAAGCTAGTATACAGGAAATCTTCGTTTTACGATAGCAATGCGTTCCTTGAAACCCTATCGTAAACCGAAATAGCGTATACCGAACCCATTTTTACATGTATTAGATAGGGATGCGTTCCAGCACATTGCCAAAGTCACTCCTTCAGGTTCAGATACATACATAAAGACATAACTTAGTGTAAAAATAAACAAATTGAATGTAAATAATAAAGAAAAGAAAGAATATAATTATGCAATCATCTGATCAGCTGATGCGGGCGACGTAGGCGGTGAGGCGGAGGTCGAGGGTGAGGCGGGCGATTCAAAACTTGAAGTTGATTGCTCTGTTGAAGTGGATGGTCCAGCTGATGTTGATGAGCTGGCATGTTTGAAGAACGTCGAGATCGTTGACTGTTTGACACAAGGTTTCACTGTGTTTGGCGCCGTTTTGGCCACGCCCAACTCGCCACGCCGATTTTGGCGCCTTTTTTTAATATCGTAACTGCGAATCAAGTATCGTAAATCGAAAAAGGGGTACTAATTGGCTAGTATCGTATCTGCGAATTTAACGTAAACCGAACTATCGTATAGCAAAGACTTCCTGTATATCTGTTTTTAACTTCAACAATTCAAGTAGCTCAATTGGGATCTCCAAGTAGCCCAATTGGGCGCCGAAACCACGTGTGGCAACCCTATAGAAAAGGTTCTGTACCAATACATTCCATGACAATTATATAGTAAGAAACACAGCTCAATAATGGAAGAAATGGGAAAAATCTCTGAGGGTGTGGATGGATGAGCAATGTCAGTGCTGCATACCAGTAGACATTAACTTAATTCAGCAGAATAGAGACCAACTATTAGAGCCTTCAGAAATTAAAGGCCCAAATGTTAAGAAATCAATCAATCAATCATAGGGGGCATACACCGAGGGGCACGTCGCCTCGCCCATCCTCTGACGCCAGCCCTGGAAATCACCCCATGCAAGCCCCCTTCCTAAACCAAGTAACTCCCAACAGGAAGTATCAACTTGCCCTAGTCACGAACTTGGTGGGCACCACCTTGGCCTCCTCCACCCCGGGTTATCCCTTTCAGAGACAACCCGACAAACAGGATCAGCTTCTAAGTAACCTGCCACATGCCCATATAGCCGGAGTTGACGTTGGCGGACTATACTGGTTATAGACCTTGATTCAGTCTCACGGAGCAGTTGCTGATTTGACACAGTTATTCCAGCGATACCCCGTGATTCTGCGAAGGCATTTATTACCAAAGACATCAATTTACCTCTTCATATCAGTGTTCAGTGTCCATGTCTCACAGCCATACAGTAAGACAGGGATCACCAGTGACTTGAAAATTTGAATCTTTGTCTGTCTGCACAGGTACCGACAACGCCAAATACTTGTGCTGAGTGAGTCCATAACACCATGGGCCAGGCCAATCCGCCGTAAGACTTCTAGACGTGACCCACCATTGTTATGGACCACGCTACCAAAGTATGTGAAGCTGTCTAAGTTATCAATGTCCTCACCACACGTATAAATAGACTGTACTGTTTCATCTAGTAAGCCTAAATCTTAGTCTTGGGCCAGGCGACCTGAAGTCCTAAAGGGTTGGCCTCCTCGTGCAGTGCCTCGACAACCATCACCAGAACCTCCAGTGACTCAGCAAAGATTACTGCATTGTCGGCAACACTAAGATCACTGATCTTGGTGTTGCCGACAGATGCTCCATAGTGACTTTGGTCCACAATTCTGCCCAGTACCCAGTCCATACATGTATTGAAAAGTGATGGAGCAAGGACACATCCCTGCCTCACTCCTGTATTCACAGGAAACAAGCTGGACACCCCCCCCCCACTTCACAGAACTCTCAGTCCCGGAGTACAGGCTAGTTAATAGACCAATAATCCCTGCAGGAATTCCACGGAGGCGCAGAAGATCCCAGAGTGCCTTGCGATGCACTGAATCAAACGTCATAAGTAAGGGAACACCTGCAGTGTGTAACTGCAGCAGAAGCTTCCCTTAGTGTAATTCAGGCAATTGTTGCAGAGTTTGTTGCGTGGTCTGCTGATCCATGTGATGCATAAGGTGTGCTGTTACTTTTCATTACATACTTAAATGTATCAGGTTTTTTTTATCTATCTTTTATTATTTTAAGATGGAGCTTCATTACAAGTAGTAATTGTTCATGAAACTACTACTACATACCTGGTGAATATCCCCATTAAAGGGGTAGCCAAGACAAGGCATTTAGGGTTCAGAGACCTTACTCTCCCCTCTCCTTCTGTGCCGTGTCTTTTCATAGGAGAGAATACAGAGGAGGGGTTTCCCAGTCCCCTTTTGGTTACCTTTTATGAGCTGAAGGGAATATGGTGGTAGCACTCTTGCAGCCTCTACTACATGGCTATATTTATATAAATACATTTATATAAAAGATAACGATAAATAAGTAAGGAAAATATGGTAAAAAAAACAGCTAACACCAAATTAAAATTTATTTTCTCCATATGTATTTATTGTTCAACTACTAAAGTTTTGTGAGGTTTTCAGCAGTACTTATAAATGGTTGTCCAAATATGAGAGCCTACTGTAACCTATTTACATAATGCACCAGATGCAAAAACACTCATTAAAAATAGTTCTCAGATATTAGCAAGAGAATACTATGAGTTACAAATATTTGAATTTTAAAAAGTTACTTTCAAAATTCAAATGAATTCACTGGCTAAATTCATTGCCTTTTCCTAACAATCTGTAGTATTTGTTCTCTTGTTGAATACTTGTTCAATGATTCCAGTATCAGGCTAGATATAAACGTTAGTGATAACTCAAAACATTAATCCTTTCAGGAGAAATTTAAGTAATACTTTAGAAAATTTATTATCCACTTTTCAATAACCTTTTCTTATCATAAAATAAACATACATCCTATATACTATGTCATCATAAACATAATTTCAAAAGTCATGTTCCGTATTTACATGGGTATTCATAGCCAAGCATTTTTATTGGTGCTGAACTCCTTAGGGAGATTGGGGAGATTGGGAGCAAAGTTGATGGTTTGGTTAGCCATCCAGACTATCTGGTAAATAACAAAAGTGAACAGCACCACAAGTCACCACAATGAATAAACATATTCTTTTTGTACTGCTGTAAAGAGAAAAATGTTATAAAACAAATGCACATTAAAGTAAATTAGCGGTCCATAATGTCAGGATCAGGTTTCCGAAATTATAGTTCTCCATGTATGGCAAAATTAGAGTGAGTAGACATTTATTACTATTGAAGAGCACGAGCCTCACCTCAACAATCTCAAGTAAACTAATTATGATGCTGGTAAAATGGTTCAACATATAGTCATATAATGCCATATTTTGTGATCTGCAACCGAATCATATTTATTCATTATTGTAAGGTCATTTCCCCATTTTGTTCTCTGATTTACATTTCTACTCCTCTCCTGCCTACCCCAAGCTCACATACATGTTGGGCTATTATAATAATAATAATAATAACTTCTGATATCTGATATCAGTTGATATTATTATTATTATTATCAAGCCCTGTGATGGGTGCTACAAGAATTCTACCACCGTAATTCTTGCAGTTTGTAAAAGGCAACAAAGGGTATTAAGGAAGGAGTCTCCTCTGTATACTCTCCTATGAAAAAGACAAAGTGCAGAAGGGGAGGGGGGAGTAATGTCTACATGAAAGTTAGCATGCCTTATCTTAGCTACACACCTTTAAGGGAATGGAAGCTTGGGAGATATCCGAGAGATTCATTTCAGAATATTAATGGTATTTATCTTACATTGAGATGAGCATTGAAAAAGTATCATCGTTTGACTATGTAATGATAAATTATAAAAGCTATTAGTATTTTGAAAATATGAACGATTGTTAAAATTTTATCAACATTGCAGTTGAGTGTAGTAGTCAATGCCGGGAAGGAGGAAGTCAGCAGGACCTTTCAATAATCAATGGAGTTTACTGAACCATCTGGATCCACTTGTTTGTGCCTAACCATTTTGTAGCTCTTCGTTGTCCAATGGAGTAAGTAATTACAACCTTTGATGTGCTAGTGTTGGAAACAATAAAACCTGTAGTTGTAGCAGTAGTTTTAAAAACTTACAATTATGAGTGGAACTTGCAAAAGGTAGACTCAATTCTTGATTTATACCAGATTTGAGTGCATACTTTCTTCTCTATAAATCTTTAATAAATTTTGCTCTTGAGATTGGTAGTATGCACTTGTCACCAGTAATGTGGAGGCATCAGAAGGAATCTTGTTTGGATATGTGTTGACACTAATTGCATACTCAATAGACAGTCTTCATGTCCGTTTTAGTAAAATCAAATATATACCAAATACCCATATATAGGCCCACTTTTCTAAAACACCTTGTGTACAAAACAAACAAAGACAAAATCCTTAGTAAACAAGCTAAACAATACAAATGAAAAACAAGAAATCTTTAGAATATCTAGGCAGATCTCATGACCATAGTAGATAAAGTATGTCAGGGATAATGAAAGGAAAGTGATGGTAAACGACAATGGTATTAAGAATGGCTGGAGAGTGTATTACACTAAGTTATTAAACGAGTTTGAGTAACAAAAACCCTAGCCCCATAAACAGCAATCTAGGGCTCTCTTCTGCTTGAATGAAGATGAGATAATGAGGATATACAATGATAATGTAAATACTGTGGATTGAAGATGAGTGAGTTAATGAGAAGAAAGTAAGAGCTAGACATCAAAGGTCATATGACGCTATGTTAAGCTAAAAGGCAAACGGCAGAGCAAAGAGATAAGGGCAAGGCAAAGTATAGGGAAGGAAATAATGGTTAGTTATAGTGAAATGGTTAGATCAAATGGAGAATGTGGGTTTGTCAAAGAACAGCAAAACGAGAGGATGACAGATACTTATAGAATGGAAGGACATAATATTTTAGTGTATTTATGAGCACTAATGTGTGCAAAATTGAGGTGTTTGGACAGGAACAAGTTGAAATTTCTGCCATGGCTGCTCCAGTGAAAAGTCTAAACTGACAAGATAAGAATTAATTTACTGATGCTAATGAGGATTAATATTGATCTCCACCTTGACCTTTTCTTCCACCTTCAATGAATGAGTTTCTTCCAGAGGATTAGTATTCATCTCCTCTTTAACTTTTTCTCCCTTCTTTATTGATTGAATTTCCTCCTTCACAGTAGTCTTGCTCTCCTTAGCTGATGCTTTGCCAAGCCAAGCAGACATAAACCTGCTGCTAGCTGTCTCTGGTGGTTTCCTGTGTATAAAAGTTATAAAAGTTAAGTATATATAACAGGAAATATGATTGGAAGATCAAGTGTTAATAGAGGAAGAGTGATTGGCCTTGTTGGTGAGCCGAGAAGTACAGTAGTGTGATAGAATGGAAGATTTCGTCAAGACTGATGTGAGTGAAACTGAAATTTTGACGAGAAATGCAAGTGTTTGAGAGTGCATATGGACCTCATAATGTAAACCAATTTGGAATGATGTTGCTAAGTGGAAATGAGTTATCTGAAAGGAGCATGTGGCAGGACAAGATGGGATGATGAGAGCAATGAAAGCGTGTAGGAGAGATGTGGCATGGGAACTTGTGCGAATGGAGTAAAGTGTGGTTTAGTGAAATGGGTGAAAAGAAATACTTTTGAGGTGATTTGATCATATGGAGAGGAGTGAATAGTTTGTGAAAAAAGTATATGTGAGTGAAACCGAGGGTCGTAGGAGAGGAAGGCCAGTTGTAAGTTGGAAGGATAGGGTAAAGGATGAAAGAGATGCTGGTAGAGGGGGAGGGATTGAACAAGCAGAGAGGTAGAGGCTTTTATGCTGTGGCCATCCCTTAGGAAATGTTCTCAGAGGGAACAAGGTGTCATGGCTTATAAGACGCTGCATCATGGAAGACACACCCTGATATTAAAACTGTTGCCCGATATAGTCATCTTCACACAAGAACACACTCACTATTCATCAGCCATTATTTTTGTTAAAGTTCACTTAAACTCTTAAAGACTTACATTATACAAAGAATTGTAAATGGTATACCATTAGTAAATATACTACACATAAGAGTGCGAGCAAACCTTTTATACTTTGACGCAGCAGACAATACTGGCTGACCTGAGTAAATACGCTCATATAAATTTTTTTTTTTTTACATGTTGACAATATTAGTTGATTTGAATGTCTTATGGTATTCAAAATACTTGTAAAAGGTAAGTACTGAGGTTACATCATATAAGAGGCTGAATTGAATAGTTACCTAAGCTAACCTCATACAACATTTGTCTTGGAAGAAGCATGGGTATTTTTCAGGGTATTTTTTATGGAAAAAAAGTGTCTTATAAGCCATAAAATACCTTTAACCTATTTATACATTTACTGCAATCGCTCACTAATCAACATCTTACAAGATTATATTCTGTATATCTCAAACCTTTACTCTTCCTTCTCTCTCATACTCACCTGTCAAGACTGACTGGCTGTTGGAGGTCTGGCTGTTGGTTGCGGGCATTGTTTACTTCTGTAGAGACAGGGTGCCACTCCATCACAGCTTCTTCCTTTTGTCTCAACATGTCCAGAGCCTCTTTGTAGTTAGTTGTAGCATAATCTAGCCAGTTCTAATTTGAAGAAAAAAATAAAAAATAATCATCTAGTGACTATGGTTAATTATTAAGATAACATGCATTACACAGTAAATCTATATGTATTTATTCTAAATGGCAATAACCAGGCATTAATTTCTAGACAATATTGTAATGCACATGGTTAGCAAAGTGCAGCAATGCACTGCATTACCAAAGTCAGACATGAGCAACCTGTGGCCCACTCAACTACATTGATTTCTGCCGACACCTCAGATAGAATAAGCACCCTTGGGGGGGCTGACACTTTTTTATGGTCAAAACTAGGGGTCGAGTTATGGGGTAGATATAAAATAGCAACCTTTAAATATATTTGCACCAGTAACATTAAGATACCGGAAAACTGCTACTTCCTCGCTGCAGCACAGTTGTTTGAGGAATTTGCAAAAACAACTACTTTTAGCTTGAAACTGGCAGGATACTTCATCCTCTTAGCTGGGGGCGCCATGGGTAATATTTAGCTCAGCTTCTTGAAATGCTCCACGTTAGTCAGGAGAGCTCTGTCAGGCTTGGTGAGTGAATAGGTAATGAATGCTGGTGAAGCACAGGTTGTCAAGCAGCACTAAGCAGTCAACAATGATCGTTTCGTTTCTTTTGTTCCAACGTTTGAAGCCGGACTGTCCGTAGGTGGTTGGAAACTTACCATTAGGGTTTTAAAAGTAAATATTTGTCCGATATAGTGGTGAAACAGGTGAGTACAGTAAAAAGTAAAAACTGACTGTTTGTTTATGTTGAAATGCTTGAAGTCGGTGGTGTTTTCAATCTATTTGAATTGTTTTATTTTCTTTACTGTAGACAAAACTTAATTTACAACCAGTACATAGTGACTCAGGCCGATATTGGGTCAGGCTAAGTAATAGTTTAGGGGGTCGACTTTTCTGCAAGGTAATCCTCTAGTACAACATTTTGGGGTCAAATTATAGAAGTCGACTAATGTGCCAGATCGACTTATAAGCTGCAATATAGGGTAACTCAGATTACGAAAAAGGAATTGAAAAGTTAGTAAAGGATATGAAAACAGGGAAAGCTGCAGGGTTGGATGGGTGTGCTGTAGAATGTCGGAAAAGTGGCAGTACAAGTGTGATTGCGTGGTAAGTAAGATTGCTAAATGTGTGTTTTGTGACCAGTATGGAGCAGTTTACTGGGCTAGTACATGTGTAGTTCCCTTGTATATAGATAAAGGAGATCAGTATAAGTGTACTAGTTTTAGGGGTATAAGTCTGTTGAGTGTAGTAGGTAAGATGTACTATGGTTGGCTACTGATCAACAATTGGAATTGTGTAACTTTCTGAGATGCTACAAAGTGCTTCTGATCTTTTTACAATTTATGAATTTGGTACAGATAACCTCTACTTTTTTATTACTTTCTAAAGAACATAAGAACATAAGAAATGAGGAGACTGCAAGAGGCCAGTTAATGACCTACACGAGGCAGCTCCTTGTCCCCCACCCTTGGAATAATCCAATATTTAGCCATCTCACCTGTCATCCCTATCTATACTCTGATCCAACCATCTATACTCTAATCCAACCGTCTTTTAAAACTACCTATTGACTCAGCACTTACTACGTGTCTACCCAGCCTATTCCAATCGTTCACCACTCTGTTAGTGAACCAATATTTACCTATGTCTGTCCAGAATCTAAGTTTTTCTAGCTTGTACCCATTTCCACGTGTCCTATCCTGACTACTAAATTCTAAAACCTGATCAATGTTTCCCTTATTAATTCCTTTTACCCATTTGAAAACCTCAATCATATCCCTTCTTGCCCTCCTTCTCTTTAGGGAGTGGAGATTAAGATGTTTTAACCTATCTTTGTAGGGTAAATTTCTCAGCCCCTGAATCATCTTGGTCATTCTTTTCTGGACTGCCTCCAAGGAGCCTATATCCTTCCTATAATAAGGGGACCAAAATTGAGCTGCATAATCTAGGTGGGGTCTAACTTGCGCTAAATACAACCTCAAAAGGACCTCAGAACTCCTATTTGTCACACACCTACTAATAAATCCCAGTATCTTGTTGGCCCTATTTCTAGCTATAATACACTGTCCCCTTGGGGGCAAGTCACTGCTTATTTGAACTCCTAAGTCCCTCACACTATATGACCTTCCTAAGGTATTGTCATTTAATGTGTAGTCTACAGGCCTATTACCTTTACCTACGCTCATAATGCCACACTTGTTAACATTAAACTGCACCTGCCATTTCTCTGACCACTCGTACAGCCTATTTAAGTCATCCTGCAGGATCCTAGCATCATCTAAATTCTTTACCGGTCTTCCTATCTTTATGTCATCAGCAAATTTACTGATATCACTGTTTATTCCTGTCTCTAAGTCATTTATATAGATTATGAATAACAACGGTCCTAGTACTGATCCCTGTGGTACCCCACTAGTGACATTACCCCATTCTGATTTCTTCCCATTAATCTGTACCCTCTATTCCCTACTAGTAAGCCATCACCAAATCCATTCTAGTACCTTCCCATCTATGCCATGAGCCTTGACTTTACTGAACAGTCTCCTATGGGGTACTCTGTCAAAGGCTTTACTGAAGTCCAAATAAACTATATCATACTCGTTCCCCGTATCTATGGTTTCAAATACTTTCCTATAGAAGGATAATAAATTTGTCAGGCAGGACTTCCCCTTGCTAAAACCATGTTGACCTATGTCTAATTAGCTTGCGTTCATCTAAATGTTTTCTAATTGCCCTTGCTATGATAGCTTCTAACATCTTGCCTACCACTGATGTTAAACTGATTGGGTGGTAGTTACTACTTTCTGCCTTATCTCCTTTCTTGAATATAGGAACTACATTTGCCTGCCTCCATAGCCTGGGAACTACTCCTGTGTCTAGGGATTTTCAAAAAATCATCACAATGGGTTCAACGAGTTCTTCTCTACATTCCCTAAGAGTCCTCGGAAAAATGTCGTCCAGCCCTGGAGATTTAGTCTTTTTAAGTCTATCTATTTCCTTGCTAACTACTTCCCTACTTATATTTCGCTTAATTTATCAACCTCTTGTCCCCTAAAGATCTGTACTGGCTCCAGTTCCCTACCTGACTCTTCGTGAGAAAATACGGACAAGAAGTATTTATTTAATTCCTTACTAATTTCCTCACCATTTTCTATCAAGCTGCCATCCATTCCTTTAAGAGATCCTATTCTTTCCTTTGTTTTAGCCTTGTACAGCTGATAGAATCCCTTTGGATCCTTCTGGGCATCTCTAGCTATCCTAACCTCATAATTCCTCTTTGCAGTCCTAATATCCTTTTTAACTTTCCTAGCTAGGTCATTATACTGCACTACTACCTGTACTTCTCCCCTTTTAATTCTCCTATAGAGTCCCCTTTTTAATCCAATTTCCCTTCTAATGCTGCTATTCATCCATTTTAGATCATTTCTATTTGACCTAATCCTCCTCTTAGGTATATAATGTTCCTGCCCTGTATGAATTTCTCTAACAATGCTATTATAATGCAATTCTACCTCAATGTTTTGATCCTCCTCTCTGCCTACTCCCATTCCCTCCCAATCTATACTCTGGAGGTGGTGTCCAAGGCCCTGGTAATTGGCTTTTCTAAAATCTGGTACTAAAGCAGTGTTTTGTTCTACCTCCCTCTTTGCATTAATCTTGAATCTAATTTCATGGTGGTCACTAACATCAAATCTAGCTCCTATCTCAACCTGACTGACCAAAGTTTCATTATTCGTGAAGACCAGATCTAAAATATTTCCCTGTCGCGTTGGTTCCCTTACAAGTTGTGTGAAAAAACCATCCTGGACGACATTTAAGAATTCCTCTGAGCTCTCATCTCCTGTCATACTATCCCAGTCTATTCTCCTATAATTAAAGTCCCCTATAATGCACACATTATTATACCTAGATGCCCTTGCAAGCTCTTGCATTAGGGGTGCACTAGCTGCTTCATCTAAATCTGGAGGCCTATATATAATCCCTACAACAAACTTTTTCCCTCCTATAATAATGTCAATCCATAATGATTCCGTATTCCTATCTGTTTTTATTGTGGTATTGACATAGCTATTTAATGTGTTTCTAACGTACAGTGCCACACCTTCCCCTCTCCTCCCTACTCTATCCCTGTGAAAAAACTGTACCCATCTATTCCTACTTCAGGTAAGAAATGTTTGCCTGCAATATCTAACCAAGTTTATGTAATACCTATAATATCTAACTCTTCTACACATGCGATACCTATAAATGTGTCTATCTTATTTATTACACTTCTACTGTTTGTATAAAAGACACTAAGTTCATGTACCTCCCTCTCTTTAGCCCATCCTTTGTCACTATTACCCTTACCTCTATTAATATTTAGTTTCCCTGACTGGACTGCCTAACTGCCCTCTCAAGACACTCACTAAGCTCCTGCACCCCCTTCCTACTAGAGTGTAGACCATCCCTGGCATACAGCTCCTGTCTCCCATGGAACCTGCTCCACTTATCCATAAAACCTACCCCATCCTCCCCACACATCCTCATCAACCTCTCGTTGAGGCCAAGGGCATGTGAGAGCCACTAGCCTCTAACCCCCTGTCTAGGGAGCACCCCTGACACTACACCTCCTACCACTCTCCTTTATCTCCCTCAGAAGCTCCCTATACCTATCCACTAGCTCCTCTGATTTTACCCACCGTTCACTCCCACGTGAACCACCACTAACGCCTCCTTCCTCGTCCCCTCCACTACCTCTCTCTCTACCACGTCCTGCACTCCAGCCCCAGGAAGACAACACGTCATCCTCCTCTCCCTGTCGGCCTCACAGAAAGTCTCATTTAAATATCTAATCCTGGAGTCACCCAGAACTAACACTTCCTGCGACCCTTCTAACCTTTCCCTATCCTTCCTCACCTTCCCACCTTCCTTCCTCTCCTTCCCATCTAACTTCCTCCTCACTACCTTCGCCTTCGGTGTCCTGTCCCCTTCTCCAGCTCCTACTTCTATCACGACCTCTTCCTCCTCCTGTGTAGCTAACAAGCCAAACTTGTTGCTACACTCTACCTCACACAGGGGAGGAAATTCCACCTCACACAAGGGAGGGCTCACCCTCCCTTTCCCTCCCCTATCCACAACCCTCCAACTATCCCCCCCTTGTCTCTGACCTGACGCTCGTGACCTCATAACCTCCTTTCTTCTTTCATTTCATTCAACTACTGGCCACCTCCTCTACAGTGAATAATTATCTTCACTACAAGGTTTGATTAGAAACCACATTTCAACCTTTGCAAAAGCAACCTCAATGAAGTTGGGCATTTTATAAGCATTTTTTCATTCTTCCAGATGTTGACTCCATACAGGGTATTGTGTACTCCTATGTAAGAGTATAGCTCTCATATACAACGTGGACTCCTTCAAGAGAGAGTATCAAGTCATACTGAAGATTAACGTAATACCTTCTTTGCCATTCTGCTACTATTTTTTTTATGGTAGGAGGTGCGGGACATCATTTGCTGGACCTTTTGCCTAAATAAAAAAATTTTATTGTAACCCTTGCTTATTAAATCTCATTTTCATGAAAAATGTTCTCACATGTATGTTTTAATTTTTAGTAAAAAAACATGGAAAACAGACCAAAAGCCATGGAGACTGGAAACTTTATCCCGTGTTGATACAACTTAAAAAGTATATTTTCTCTTTGCTGTATTTATGACGTGTACTGTATTAACAGTTAAGGGAACTTTTGCAACCTATTAGTTCTTTATGATCATAGATTCCAAATTTTCATTATTTTCATATATTGACAAGCAGCTCAATTATCTACAATTCCAATTTATCAATAGCTGAATTAATTGTGGTCAATGATGCTTTAAACATTTTTATTAGGATTTTCTATAGAGGATATTGTTATTGGAAAAAAAATAGATTTGAAATTTGCAAAATGCTTATTTATGTATCTATTTGGAACCAATGAAATAAATTTTTATAGGAATACTGCACCTGTTATTTCATTTTTCATGTATCTTTGTAACCAATGATATGAATTTATGTAACATTTTCACCCCTGTTATTAAAGTACTATTTAAACTCTGATCTACAAGTAGATGTAGTCACTCAAACTTATTAAATGTGAAACGTTCGACCAATTGTCACACTAATCTGATGCAAAGATGACATATACAAGGGAGAGCCTCCATATCCCCTGCTGATGGAAGTTTTCAAGTCATTATTCAAGGCTACGTATACATAACCCATTGGACATTTAAGGCAGACTACAAGAAATACATAAACCACTGCTGTTTAACCCCTAACTAATGAGTGTGTTGGCGAGGTTCATAGTCTCAGGGCAGGGATTTCTAAGAAAAATATCTCTTCTTCCCACTGTCATATTTCCTCTAGTTCTTCACTTAGTGATGTAACAAAAATTTACAAAAAAAATCCATTCTTCTTCTCTGCTGTAGTGCCATAATTCACCTTTTAAATAGATAAAAGAGAGTATCTCAACTCCTTGGCTGTGCAGCCACAGCCTAGCTTGCGTCTGTCTGGCTGTTTATGAATATGGCAACAACTATCACTCACACAGCTCCATCTGCCCCAAAACATTGTAAACTCACGTGCTGCTATATATCTTTCAATAGAAAAGCATAAATGTCTTTCTGTAGTGCTTATAGGTAGAGTAAGAATCTGTTTGTAATGATTGTGAAGAATGAATGCGATTGCTTTTCTCAACAAGGTCATAAAGAGTCCATTCATGATTCTGGCTGTATGTGTGTGTGATGTGATCAAAGTAATTTTGCTTAAAATAATCCTCAAATGTTTCTGTTTGATTTAAGGTTTGGAATCGCCTTTATATATATATATATATATATATATATATATATATATATATATATATATATATATATATATATATATATATATATATATATACAGTGGTGACCCCTAATTCCGAATGCCTCTTTTCTCAAATTTTTCTAATTCTGAATAAAAAATTCAAGAAGATTTTGTCCCTAATTTCAGATTTATTTATAAAAACGAACCGCCAACTTTTATATATATATATATATATATATATATATATATATATATATATATATATATATATATATATATATATGTATACAGGGTGCGCTTAATGTACTCCGCACCCCTTGCGCACCCTTGGAAGTTAATAACCTATGGGAAATTCACTAATGTAGTCCGGGACTTATAAAACTTACCCTTTTTTCGCCCAATAACCCCCAAAATACCTGATATAATGAAAGAAGGGAGAGCTCACGCACAAATTTGTACTGCCAAACAAAGCCAACATAGTGTTTGTGTCTGAGACCTTCCTCAACAGTCATGTGCCAGCAAACTATGCTAGGATAAGGGGGTACTCGGCATGGGTCAGGAAGGATCGCTCCACACAGGGCGGAAGTGTTACTGTGTGCTACAAATCCTCCCTTGGTGTGGTTTTGCTGGACACACCCATTCCCGCAGGCCTGGAGATGGTGATGATAAAAATCTTTGGAGACGGTGGTCAGGGTACACTATTTGTGGGATGTTACAGGCTTCCTTCACAGGGGACAGTAATTATAAATTACCTCACAGACAACCTTGACGCCCTAATGACAGCCAACCAATGCACAAACGTCATCATTGCCGGGGGGATTCTAAACTAATTTAATTCCTTCCTTGGCGTATTCAATTGAAAAATCACGTCACCTTCCCCACCCACCAATCTGGATCGTCCCTCGACCCCGTAGTGACAGACTTCCCTCCACATGAGATTCAGTGTTCCTCCCTGGGTCTTGCCGGCAGCTTGGATCACAAAGCCATCATCACGAGGATCACCTTCAAGACACCACGCGATGAGAACTCCCCCAGGACTCTGTGGGCGTGGGATGATGCTGATTGGGCAGGTCTATGGCGCTGCCTCGCACAGCAAAAATGGGAGGAGTTGCTCAAGGGAGACGTAAACGAACAGGTGGAACGATTTATGGAGGTACTTCTGAGAGCACAGAAACAATGGGTCCTCACAAGCAACACTCCACCTAGGCGTCAGATCAACCATGGTTCCGGCCACATTGCAGACTGGCCGCACACAAAAAATATCGGGCCTGGCGCACTTACAAACGCAACCCAACGTGCTGGAATAAGGAGCGCCACAGGTTTGCAACTTTTGAGATGGAGACAACACAAACCTGGGCCCGAGAACAGTGGGTGGAGGATAAGAAGAGGAGACTAAGAGGCGGTCAAGTGGATTCTAAGCAATGGTGGGGCCTTGTCAAGGATAATCAAGGGGGGTTGAATGACACCACCATTGCTCCACTTATCAGTGAGAATGGTAGCACGGCCTCCACAACCCTTGACAAAGTGAACATGCTGGCCCAACACTTCTCAAAGAAGATGACTGTCCTGCACCCTAACAGACTGCCGACCTCACTCCCTGTCGTGGCAGGTGTGTACCTCACTGACCTCACCACCACCGAGGCAGACGTGCGTGCTGCTCTCTCTGCTCTGGTGGAGACTAAAGCTGTCGGACCTGACGGGATAAGTCCTCGTCTACTCTGCAGGTGCTCCAACGAGCTAGCACGCCATCTCACCAGGATATTTGAAGCCATCTTGAGGCACAACAAATGACCTCGAATGTGGAAGGTCAGTAACGTTGTGGCGGTACACAAAAAAGACAGCAGGTCGGTCCCGTCAAATTATCGCCCTGTCTCACTGCTGTCAGTGGTGGGAAAAGGGCTTGAGGGCATCATCGCCTCAAACTTGACTTGCCACCTGGAGAGCCAGCACCTCCTCAACGCCAGGCAGTTTGGCTTCCGGAAGGGGCGTTCAGCCGCTGACCTCAACCTTCTGCTGGCCAGTGAGTGGAGTGACGCCCTGGACCAGGGAAGACCAACAGCTGTCTTGGCCTTAGACATTGCCGGGGCTTTTGATCGTGTGTGGCACGCCGCCATGATAGAGTGACTGCGTGCGGCGGGCGTGGGCAGAACGCTGGTAGAGCTGCTGCGTGACTACCTGCAGGAGCGGCACATGCGAGTAGTACACAATGGTCAGCAGTCTTCGCCATACAAAATAGGGGCAGGTGTGCCATAAGGCAGCGTGGTGGGGCCGCTGCTTTGGAACATCTATATAAATGACCTGCTGAACCTTATCCCCAGCGCCAGGGCGTACGCTGATGACATCACAGTGTCAATATCCTTCATGCCGGGGGAGGAAGCTCATACCATATCACGCCTCAACTCCATCCTTCGCTCCCTGGAGGCATGGGGACAGAGGTGGCAGGTCACTTTCACCCCCCACAAAACACAGTTGCTGCTGGTGTCCAGGACGGACTCACGCATCCACCTGAACTTCAACGGAACTACCCTGTCGCCGCAGCAAGAAATAAACATCCTGGGGGTCACTTACGACAGTAAGCTGACCTTTAAGAGCCACATCTCCCAAGTCGTCAGGACAGCGGCAGGAAAACTGGCCTCCCTTAGAAGGATCTCTTGGCTTCTGGACTGCAAGTGACGACACCTGCTGTACAAAGCCCAGATCCGTTCTTCACTGGAGTATGTTTGTCTTGCCTTGGGCGGGGCGGCACCATTACACCTCTCAACTCTCGACACGATACAGCGGTGGGCAGTGAGAATAATCTGGGAAGACGAGCGGGAGCCCTGGATGCCCCTGGACAGCCTGCAGCATCGCCGAGACGTGGCAGGGGTCACCACCTTGTACGAGGTGCAGCAATGTCCTGCCTCACCACTCACCCAGCTTCGCCAGCCGCTGCGTCGCGTGGAAGTGAACACGCGTTCAGTGGTTGCCTCATCTGCTGCCCTTGAGGTGCCGCGATCGAACACTTGGCACCACCAAAGACAGTTTGTGCAAGTATACACGCGGTGGTGGAACATTTTTAGTGCCTCAAATATGTGTCCGGACGACTTAAGTGTTGGTGTGTGTGGGGTACAAAGGTTTAAAGTGTCAGTGAACCAGTGGTTGAAGGGTGAGCGTGATAGAGACACAAATGGGAACCTGTAATTGCACTTCAGATTATGTGTTTTCTTACTAATTATATTTATTATTAATTGTTGCTATACATAAGTTTAATATATATTATCATAAGGTATATTTATGAGACTCAGTTAGGTTTTAGAATAGGTCACACTAATCATGTCACCTTTGACCTGTAAAGCTCTGAGAAGATTTGTAAAAGTATCAATAAAAAAAAAAAATAATAAATAAAAAAAAATAAAAAAAAAGAGAGAGAGAGAGAGAGATATGACGTCATGACAACATGGCCGCTTGACAAGAGCTGAATTTCTTTGCGTATTTCCCGTCTTATACAGGCGCGGGAAGAATGCAAAGAAAATCAGCGTAATTGAAAAGAAAGGACTAGTAACATCGGTGAAAATCTCCTTTTGTGTTGCACTTTCTTCCTATTCACGTCTATGTAAGGATAGAGGAGCCGTAACACCAAGGTAGACGGGACCTACGAAGTGATACAAACCATAACAGGTCACAAGAAGAAGAAGAGGAGGAGCAGGAGGAAGAAGAATTTCACATATGAAGCTTTAGGATGTTGAGTTCTTTAAAGGAGATGGAAGGAGGGAAAGAAAGACGAATGGGGTAGAGAGAGAGAGAGAGAGAGAGAGAGAGAGAGAGAGAGAGAGAGAGAGAGAGAGAGAGAGAGAGAGAGAGAGAGAGAGAGAGAGAGAGAGAGAGAGAGAGAGCGAGCGCTGACGAAATCACAACATGGCCGCTCGACAAAAGCACAGAGTTCCGTCACCGCACCCTTTGAATTTTTCGCACTTTGAATATAACTGCCACACCGGTACTGCCCGCACTCTTGGAGTTTTGCACCCTTTGAGTGCGCACCCTTGGGAGCCCGACTGTATATATATACATATATATATATATATATATATATATATATATATATATATATATATATATATATATTCATGCTGACTGCTCTTCTGAACTTGCTAACAGAATGCCTCCCCCCTCCCACGGCCTCGCTGCACAAGACTTTCTACTTCTTCTCATCCCTATTCTGTCCATTTTTCTAATGCAAGAGTTAACCAGTATCTTTTCTCTTTCATCCTTTACACTGGTAAACTCTGGAACTCTCTTCCTTTGTCTGTTTTTCCACCTGCCTATGCCTTAAACTCTTTCAAAAGAGGAGTGCCAAGACACCTCTAATGTTAACTGTAAATCCAACCCTTACTTCTATTTCTTTACTGTCCTCTTTACAGGATCTGGCGACAAGCGGGACTTTTATTTTAATGTATTTGTGTTGTTCCTTAGCCAGTACCCTTTTAATGTATATATATATATATATATATATATATATATATATATATATATATATATATATATATATATATAAATATATATATATATATATATATATATATATATATATATATATATATATAATTAAATTTTAAAAAATAAAAAAAATAAAAGTTACTGGTTAAGGGCAAACAAAAATACGTTAAAAAGAAAAAAAAATCCTGCTTGTCGCCAGACCATGTAAAGAGGACAGTAGGAAAAATAGAAGCGAGGGGTGGAGGTCCAGTTTAACATTAGAGGTGTCTTGACACTCCTCTTTTGAAAGAGTTCAAGTCATAGGCAGGTGGAAAAACAGACAAAGGAAGAGAGTTCCAGAGTTTACCAGTGTAAGGGATGAAAGAGTGAATATACTGTTTAACTCTTGCAATAGAAAGATGGACAGAATAGGGATGAGAAGTAGAGTCTTGTGCAGCGCAGCAAGGCCGCGGGATGGGGGGAAGGCATGCAGTTAGCAAGTTCAGAAGACCAGTCAGCATTTAAAATAGCGGTAGAAAAGAGCTAAAGATGCAACATTGCGTTAGAGGAGGAGAGTTGATGAGATGAAAAGCTTAAGACTCCACCCTGTTTAATAAAACTTTGTGAGTTGAACCCCACCAGACATGAGAGCCATTCTCCATACATAGACGGATAAGCAGTTGGGAGGGAGAGAAAAATGGACACAGACGCCATAGGACACCTAACTTCTTGGAAGCTGATTTAGCAAGAGTAGAGATATGAAATTGCCAGTTTAGATTTTTAGTAAAGGATAGACCGAGTGTGTTTAATATGGAGGAGAGGGGCAGTTGAGTGTCATTGAAGAAGAGGGGATAGTTATCTGGAAGGTTATGTCAAGTAGATAGTTGAGGATAGTTGTTCGTATATCACGCCACAAGCGCAGTTCATATTTCCCTCGCATCTTTGTGCAGCATCACCCTCACCAGCATCACCCTTGCATCTCTTGTGTGCTCGTCGCTATTTTACCTTGTGTTTTCGCCTTGATTGGTGCTTTTTTTTTAACCCTTACCTATTCACCATGGCACCTAAGAAGAGCAGTGATAGAAATAATATACATTAACGACTTAGACAATGGGATTAGTAGTGATATTAGTAAATTTGCTGATGATTTTAAGATAGGCAGGATTATTAAATCAGAGTCTGATGTAAAAGACTTGCAAGGGGACTTAGATAGGTTAAACGAGTGGGTGGTTAAGTGGCAGATGGATTTTAATCATGACAAGTGTAAAGTAATGAATATTGGTAGGGAAAATCCTCAAAACAGGTACAATATAAACAGGGTAATGCTGAATAGGTCAGAATGTGAGAGGGATTTGGGTGTTCAGGTTAGCTCAGACCTCCGTCCCAGAAAACAATGCATTGAGGCTAGAAATAGGGCCAATAGGTTGTTAGGATTCATTACTAGAAGTATTAAAAGTAGAAGTGCTGAGGATATTTTGAAATTGTATTTAGCGTTAGTCAGACCC
>JAPQNM010000781.1:80000-102500 GCA_029783475.1 Metacarcinus magister | reverse complement strand
ACGTAACAAAAGTCGTTACATTGGTGGCAGCGGTGGGATCAGTAGTTAAAATCACGGCCTGGAGCGTACGACTACTCTTGACTAGTTCAAATAATGTGGAATATTTAATGGTAGGGGAAAAAGTGTGGTGGAATACGAACGGGAAGATGGAGGAACATCTCAAGTATTTTAAAGGTAGATTATCACTTTTAAAGACCGTTATAGAGGACCAGCTGGTATGATAAGGTAATTTATATAACTTTGAAGACCACTAATTGTTGGAAGTAGCTGGTAAAGTTTTAAAAAGCAGATTGTTATCTTAAAAGATTTTTAATTGTTCGATAAAATATTCATACATTTAAAAGTCAATTAATCATTTCACAACATGTCATACTGTTTTTAAAAGTGCTTTTCATGCATTTAAATGCGAGATTATAATGGTGATACGCACTATTGTTTAAGAGAAAATCTAGTCTGTTCAAAAAGATCGAATATAATTTTATAACGTATTCTGATATATTAATGAAAAACCCGGTGATTATTGTTCTGTAGTTATTTTACATATTAGAGCTTCTTAATGTTAACATCCTATACATAATTCATGAAAAATTATATTAAAATCAATTTAAAGTTAAGTATATAAGTGGATAATTTTTCACAAAGACGGTTCTGTTAAAAATGTGAACAAGGCAGCTAATTGGTAGCATACGAGAACAGGTAATTACGAGTAGAAGATGGTTACAAAGAAATGATAGTTAAAATTCAAGTGATTGTAAAGAAAGGGTAGTTATTAGGAAAAGTAATTACAAAGACAAATAGTTTTGAAGAAATGATGATTATAATTATCAGTGATTGCAAAGAAATAGTAGTTATGAAGAAATGTGTTAATTATAGTGGACCAATATGGTCGATTTGAAAAATTCTACCCCACCCCCTCAAAAACACAACACACACACGGTGGTGGACACTGGAGCTGTACGTCGCAGACATCAGCGCAGCCCCAGGACATCGTTCTCAACCACGTGGACGAGTTTACTTCACACCTCTTCCAGAGGAGTGGTTGTTAACCACAAGATAAAACGTTCGCTGCCGAACTGGAAAGTGAACTGTTACTCCCCCAAACGAGAAGACTCCAAGAAGACATACTGACGATTATTAAAGTGTGAAAAATAGTGAATGAATATCCGGTATTTGTAAGGCGAGTAGTGACGTTTGACACGAATACGACTTGGCGAATAAGTATGTAAGGAGTAAAGTATGTGAGTTGTGAGTGAATGAACAGGTGACTGAGATACCGAACTTATCATCTGATTGGGGTGGTAGTCCACTTTATTTCGTGGGAATCATATAATGTCCCACAACTTACAATCGGCACGGTTACGTCATGGTTGGCTTTACCTCAGGACAAGAGCTCATCATCTTAGAAGCCTGCAGTGAAACAAATGAAGTGAGTGATTGTCTCAAATAAAAGTTGTGAGTGAATGAACAGGTGACTGAGATACCGAACTTATCATCGAGGGTACCAGATGACCCAAGGTTGGGACATCAAATCATGACAAGACAGAAGGCTGATTGGGGTGGTAATCCACTTTATTTCGTGGGAATCATATAATGTCCCACAACTTACAATCGGCACGGTTACGTCATGGTTGGCTTTATCTCAGGACATGATGAGCTCTCGCGAAATTATCTTAGAAGCCTGCAGTGAAACGAATGAGGAGAGTGAATGTATCGAATACGAGTTGTGTGACGCCACTAAGTCAAGCAATGTCAAGTTCACTCCCGTCAGTCAGATTCTCCTGCGTGAGAACCCATATGGGAACAATTAATTAGTGTGTATGGAAAAAGGGTGAAAAATTCTTCTCGCAGGGAAGATCTCGTGTAATGCCGTAATTCACTTTCGTATAAATACCGGGCAAACGACCGTTGAGTAGCAAAGTTAGGAAATTTCCACTAACCCCCTTGCGAGCATGCACCCTTTCTGACTCACCACTAGGAGTTGACAATATAGGAATTAGAAATTAATTTAGGTCATGGAATAAGAGGACTATAAGAACTTTTCCCTCCTTTTTCCAGTAAACTATATAAACAATTATAAAGTAAAGAATCAGGGCAGTCTTAAGGATATCACGGTAAATAGCAGGAGAAAATAGGTTAGGAGGCCCTAAGCCCTAGGCAGCGAGGCAGTGTAGGGAGAGAGGCGAGTCACTAGCTCACCAGACGTCACTCCAACAGGTTAGTAGCTTCGTCCTCTAAGAGTAGCCTAGCTAAGGCTTACGACATTAGTTGTGATATAGAAAAAAACAAATTGTGATAATACATAGAGTTAGAGTCACTAGCTCACCAGACGTCACTCCAACAGATTTGTGTGGCTACATTCAGCCAGACCACCACCACCACCACGTGGCACATAAACACACCCTCCCCATATATATGTATGTTTTGTGTAGTGAATAGGATGTGTTCGGGACATCAAGTGCAGCTATCAGTGCTCACTAAGGATATATTTTGTGTAGTGAATAGGATGTGTTAGGGACATCAAGTGCAGCCATCAGTGCTCACTAAGGTAGTAAACCAAGAAGGGGGGGGAAGGACATGTGCAACTCAGTCAAGTGCAATTAATTCTCGAGAGTGGAGTATATTCTACCCGGCCGTGATTGTTCGTTACGTTACGATATAAACTACTGTCATTCCTAAAGACTAATTGTTCATTTAAAAACTTGTTAAGTAGGCACGCTACCACTTACCATCGGTGCCATATTTAAAGTGTTATTACTCAATAAACCAGACTGTTTTTAATTTAATCTTTGATTTGTAATACCAGGTAACATAACAGTAGGAACAACATCTTATACATAATCCACATTAACGTAACTAAAAAAGACGTAACATAAAAGGCGTTACATATATATTGCACGTCTCAAGGAACTGACGGTGACTCATATATATATATGTCAAGGCGATTCCAAACCATAAATCAAACAGAAACATTCGGGGATTGTTTTAAGCAAAGTTACTTTTAACACATCACACACTTATACATCCAGAATCATGAGTGGACTCTTTATGACCTCGTTCAGGTCCGTGGCTAAAAGAAAACCAGTTGCGTCCATTCTTCACAATCGTCACAAACATATTCTTAGGAATAAGCACCATTGAAAGACATTTATGCTTTTCTAATGCAAGATATGTTTAGTAGAATGTGAGTTTACAATGTTTTGAGGTAGACGGAGCTGTGCGAGTCATTATCTGTATTGAATTGAAGTTTTTAATGAATTGTCATACCTCAACCTCCTCATCTGTTTCCAAGATGACTGGGATGCGGTGGTGCAGGACAGAGAACTTCTTGGATGCCTCTGTGGTAAGGACACTGTAGCTCATCACTTCTTCGCCCTGGTAGAGTTAAGGAATCAACATTATCTTCAAGTTTTACAATTAGAAAAAAAAATTTTTTATCGTCACGAACACAAAATCCTAATGATCTATTTACCATTCAGATGTGGCAACCAAAGCCCAATTGCACAATGAAGGAGGTGGATGAGTGACCTGTCATGATGGCAAGTTTGTGGTAGAAAAAACCCACTTGCACCCCTGTCAAAAGTGCTGCAAGTGACATAAAATGTGTAACCAAGTAAATAAGTTTATCTTTGCCTGCTATGCATCTTTTGTCTTGTCACACTCACAATTGAGATGATGGTGTAGTTAATGGGAAATATTGTGGAGTTTCACCTATAATGGCAAGTCACCAATCAAACTCAAATCATTGTAACTTTGGCCAGGGCCTCTAACTGGTTTGGTCCACACTGCCAATCCTAGATTTGATCCATGCCAGCATGAAGCTCATAAACCCCTGTGCAACTCATTACTTGCATTTTAGATTCTGTATAGTGGGTCAGCCGGGAACTACTCCCTCAAGGTTTCTGCATCCCTGTCCTTGGCCAGCAGTCAGCCCAGCCATAGTCAGGCTGGTTGGGGTGGGGTTTGCAACCCCTACCCGGAAAACCATCCCATCGCCACAAACAGTACGAAAGGTAGAGGCTATAGCTACTACCTCAACCCGGTTTAGCTGGGGAGTTCGACCAATCAAGGCCCTCTGATACCTAGGCATCAGAGGTCCCTGGTTGGACATGTGATGGGTGCAGAGGAAAGCCTACGGGACCCCTGCATCCTGAATGGTGTGATAGGACCCCCTCACCCCTCGCTGCAGAAGTGGCGCTTGCCCATCAAACCATCCCTGGGGTAAACCTCCGGTGGGTTCTGTGCGTAGGCTTCTGGAACATCCTGAGCCTCTCAGAGAACCACCAACTGCCTCATCTATTGAATGAACTCAATAGGTTGAGGGTGGATATACCGTATTTCCCGTCATATAAGACATACTTTTTACCCCAAAATAATCCTCCAAAAATTACCCAACGTCATATACCTTAATGGTTAGGTTTTTGTAGGCATTGGCCAAGGGGGTGCTGACAAAGTTCATGACTGGGGCAAGTTAATGCTTCCTGTAGGGAGTTACTTGGTATGGGAAGGGGGTCTGTAATGAGGACTTATGCAGGGTGATCGCCGGGGTGGGCGTCGAAGGGTGGGCAAGGTAATACACAACTGTAGCTGTGTTAACACAGCTGGTAACTGTAGTTGTGTTAACACAGCTGATAACTGTAGTTGTGTTAACACAGCTGGTAACTGTAGTTGTGTTAGCACAGCTGATAACTGTAGTTGTGTTAACACAGCTGGTAACTGTAGTTGTTAAAACAGCTGGTAACTGTAGTTGTGTTAACACAGCTGGTAACTGTAGTTGTGTTAACACAGCTAGTAACAAGTGCTTTTTGCTTGAAGCTGCAGTCACATTACTCGTAGTATAATAAGTATAAGTCCCTTCACAAAGGCAACGTAGTGTTCATTGAAGAAATGGTAAAATTCATCAATATCATTACCTTCCATCATGTTCAGTCACTGTACTACTGTCAGTGATGATCATGACCATAATCATATGAATATAAAGGACTCAAGATGCTGGTTACACTATTATTACTACAATTCCTTTGTCTTACTTCTGGAGACTTCCAATATGAAAATATTCCAGCCATTTTCAAGAGGTGAGGTCCCTTCCAGCCTTCCTCTTCACTCCAGACTCCTGGTTTGTCCCACGTGTCTCTGTTGTAAATTTCAATCTGTAAAGAAAGAGCTTATAAGGCTCAATACTTATCTGTGATGCAGATACAGATTAATTCACACAAAACTTTATTTTGATGAGTTTTAAAAATCTAATTTTCATAACTTAGTCATTTGCTGCAGTGCTGCGAAAAAACTAGAAGTAATTAATAAGAAATTTGTTACAAGCATTATCTACAACATACAGAATCTATAATGGTATCCTCTGTCACATGTTAATATATAATTAACAACAAGAAGCATCTGCTGCAGCAGATGCTTCTTCTTGTGGCCTCTTAAGGGGATGGCCACGGCAGTAGAGCCTTTACATTCCCTCCTTGTTAGTTTAATCCCATTCCCCTCTATGTATAACTCTTTTGTACATGTACTCCTTCTCCCTATCCTTTCATCTTACAACTCACCTTCCTCTTCTCTTAGGACCCACAATTTCACTCATATACACTGTCTTCACAAACTCTTCGCTATTCTTACTCTTAATATGACCAAACCCCCTCAAAGTATTGCTTTTCACCCATTCCACTACACCACACTTCACTCCATTTCCACAAGAATCCATGTCACATCTTTCGTATATGCTTTCATTGCTCTCATCCTCCCATCTTGCCATATGCTCCTCTAAGATAACTAATTTCCACAACCCACACTCTTGACAGCTGTGCCCTATTCATGTCCACGTCTCTTGTAACTTTTTTATAGCATTTATCTCAGTAAAACTTGTGTAGAAAATTAATATAACAAGTTTGATCCTGGCTCACAGCAGCTTCTTGGTGAGAGAAGTAGGGCTCTCTTGTTAACTCAAGCAGAACTATATGGTCTATAGTTACCTAGTTTGGGGGATTATTTAACAAAAACTGACAAGGGTTCCTTTATCTGTATGTAATATACAAGTTGTAGTAACAGGCTAGTGGCTAGCAGTCGGGCATACCAGCTCAGAGTCCTGAGTTAGAGTCCTGCTATCCGCTGGCCACTTTTCTTTCGCCGTGTGGCCTAAGATCACCCACATGCTGCCATAATACTATCCTCGACAGGACTGCAAAGCTATATGCTCGAGGAGCTTCTGCGGGCAGCATAAGCTTCTCAATAAGAAACGAGGCGTCACAAAAAATCTAATCCACGCTACTAACAGGCAGAGGCCGACCATCTAAGGCCTCCACTAAAGTCTACCGGTGCCATGGGTTAGGAATAAAAAAAAGTAAATAAATAAATTTTAAAATCTTCACTTGGGCCATATGGGGTGATCTCTTTTTTGGCTCAACTAGTAATGTTTGTACATTGTGTTTGCTGTATCAAGGGTTTCAGTCTCAGATACTGGCAAGTAATTATCAACATTATATAGCTTGGATAGTTTTGGCAGCAGCAAGGATCCACTATGAAGTATATACAGCTTAAAAAGAAATAAATGAAGAAATTAAAGCAAAAGAAAATATAGATATTACAGGCAAAAGAAATTATGAAAATTACAGCGGAGTCAAGAAGGATGGAGGACCAGCAGGCACCAGATGAAGAGAAACTGTGATCCATTTAGATGTATTACATACACATTACCAAAATAACTCAAAATACTGGTAATTTAATATGCATCTGAGGCTGTAGCAGTAATAAGCCTCACTCGTTCTCAACATATTCAAGAGAGAACTTAATCATTCGAGGCGTCACTATAAAAAATTATAAAACCTACACCAAATAACAGGCGAGGCAAGTCCATTTGTGCCTCGTAATGAGCAAGTTAACAAAAACAATTTTGGACCTGTAATATTATGGGTTGTAAAGTGGGTAGTATTTGTTAACAACTGTTGGGACAATTAATTGTTAATGGGTCGTTGGTGGTGTTATTAGAGCTGCTACGTAGGCAGGAGTGACGTCAGCAAGAGGGGTGGTGGCGAGTAACTGGAGCAAGGGAGGGCAGTTCGCCGGCAGACTACAACACGAGACACACCTCGCCACCACCACACCTGCCACCTGTTCGCTGCCCCGCCACCAGTACTCGCCCGTAGCTGTGTTGTGACACATGTACTATTTTCTCTACGTATTTTGTTAAGTAAAGAGAAAAAGCAAGATTTGTTTTCCTTACTGCCACAAGCTATCTAGGCAGTATGGGGGATAAGTTTGACTTGAAGCTGATCCCTGAGTACGATGGCAGTGGTGCGCAGGCTGTGCTGGAGTGGCTGGAGAAGCTGGAATTAGTCTGCAAGCTTCCAGGTATCGACGATGTAGCAAGTGTGATTCCACTACGCCTAATGGGAGGTACCTTCGCCGTGTACCTACAGCTGGCCGAGGCGGACAGGAAGAAGACTGAAAAGGTGAAGGAGGTGCTACTGGCTGCGTTTGCAATAGATCCTTACGTGGCCTATGAACGGTTCGTGAGCCGAAAGTTGCACAGTGGGAAGTCGCCAGATGTGTATTTGGCTGAGCTTTGGCGACTGGCATCTCTGTTTGGCAGAATGAGTGACAAAGCCCTTGCCTGCGCCTTCGTGGCTGGACTGCCAGTGGAAGTCCGCCAGCTACTCAGAGCTGGGTCACGTATGGAGGCTCTTGATTTGAATCAGATTCTGGCGCGGGCAAGAGCGGTCATCAGGGACGACAGCCCCCTTGGATCATCGGAGCCGTGCCTTGGCACCACAGCAGGCTATGGCGCCGCGCCTCATGTGGCTACTGCAAGTCAATGGTGCTATGTGTGTGGTGGCCCTAATCATCTCGCCAGGGACTGTTTAGCTCGCCAACAAGCTCATGGCCGCACACGGCAACGAGTAAGGTGCTACCAATGTGGTGGTTTAGGCCACATTGCATCAGAGTGTTCGGGAAACAGGCATGGAGAGGGGGCGTCAGCGCCAGCCTCCTTTCATGGCGGTCAGTGAGTGAGGCGTTACCATGTGCTATGGTGAGTGTGGAGGGTGTACCTCGTCGTGTGTTGGTGGACACCGGGTGTTCTCAAAGTATCGTCCATGTTTCGTGCTGCAATGCATGGACGAAGGGTGCCGTCGACATGGTCACTGTGAGTGGGGAGAAGTGGCAGTGCGAGGGAACAGGTGTCGTACACTTTCAGCTTAGCGGCGGGGCTTCCACTGACATTTGTGTGTGTGTAACAACCGCGAAGCCCCTTGGTTTTATGGTAATTCTCGGCATGGATGGCATAACGGCCCTTTGGGGGAGTTGCAATTGATACTCAGAATAGTGTTTGATTTGGCATAGAAAAGCCAGAGATCTGTGCGGCTGCCGACACAGTGGTGGGAGTGGAGGAACCTGATTTAAGTGCCACTTATGACTCTTTGTCTAATTGTTGGACGGCAGCCTGGAAGTGGTCAGAGGGTAAGAAGCCTGGTGTCCTGCGTAATACGGTAGAGACTTATTCTGTGCTTCCCGAAGCAAGAGACCTGTATGAAGAGGAGCTCCAGAAGTGGATAGAGGATGGCTGGTTACTTCCGTATGACGAACATAAGTACTGACCAGCTAAAGGTCTGATTCCTCTCATGGCCGTTGTTCAACACAACAAGAAAGTGTGGCCAGTAATGGACTTCAGAGAGCTCAATGCACACATCGACGCGTTCACGGCGGACTCTGACGTGTGTTCAGACAGACTGCGGGAGTGGCAGAGGCAAGGGGTGAATATTTGCATGATTGACCTTGCAAAGGCTTATCTCCAGATTAGAATTCACGACTCCCTGTGGCCATATCAGACTGTGAATTTTAAGGGCCAGAGGTATTGCTTAATGCGACTGGGATTCGGCCTAAACGTTGCCCCGTTGGTTATGAAAGTAGTGCTCAACAGAGTTCTCTCACAAGATCCCATCGTTAGATAAGGAACGTCAGCTTACATCGACGACATTCTTGTTAATGAAGACGTTGTTAAGGCCAGTCGTGTACAAGAACATCTCGAGAAATTTGGACTAACAAGCAAGCCATGCGAGCGACTTGCTGAAGGAGCACGAGTGTTGGGCCTGAGAGTCTGGAGAGAGCAGGGAGGCCTTGTGTGGAAGAGAGACAGCGAGGTGGACAACAAACCAAGTGAGTTGACGAGGCGAGCGGTGTTTTCGTTCTGCGGCAAGCTGGTGGGCCACTATCCTGTGTGTGGTTGGCTGCGAGTGGCAACGGGCTTCATCAAGAAGAGGAACAATTTCCTCTCGGAGAGATGGGATGAAGTCATTGCTGATGAAGCAATAAGGTTTCTGGATGAGGTCGTGGCTGAAGTTAGGAAGAATGATCCTGTGAGAGGATTTTGGAGTGCCAGAGGCAACGAGGCCAGAGTTTGGGTGGACGCCAGTTCTCTGGCGCTTGGTGCTGCAATAGAGATCGACGGCAGCATCGTTGAAGACGCCAGCTGGCTATGTAAAGACGACTCGAGCCACATCAACATGGCCAAGTTGGATGCAGTTATCAAAGAATTGAATCTCGCATTGGCCTGGAAGATCAGAACGGTGGAATTGATGACGGACTCCTCTACAGTGCATCGATGGATCTCTGATGGCTTCTCAGGCAGAAGCAGGCTTAAGACCAAGGCTGCGAGCGAGATGCTCATTCGGAGGAGAGTGGGCATAATACTGTTGTTGGTCGAGGAGTGCGGCCTCCAGCTGTCGGTTACTCTCATTCCTTCTATCAACAACAAGGCTGACAGTTTGACACACGTGCCGCAGCATTGGCTGAAAGTCCCCGATGCCTGCCCTACAGCCACACAACCAGTGTGTGCAGCCATCATTACTGTACCACACGACAAGATTGAAGAGATACACCATACTGCAGGTCATCCAGGTGTAAAACGCACGCTTTATTTTGTAAGGTGAGTCGACCCAGCAGTCACCAGGCGGCAGGTGCAAGCTGTCGTCGCAAATTGTAAGGCGTGCCAATCGATCGACCCAGCACCAGTAAAGTGGCGGAAGGGGAGCCTCGACGTGGAGAGAGTCTGGCAGAGAGTTGGTATGAACATAACTCACTGTGGTGGACAGCCGTACCTAACTCTTATCGACTGTGGACCATCATGATTTTCAGTTTGGCGTCAACTGAGGCTGCAGACCAGCGACAGCATCATCAAGCAGTTAGAAGCTGTGTTTTGTGAACGTGGAGCCCCGGAAGACACCAACAACACCGCTTTTCGCAGTAGGCTGTTTGCAGACTTCGCTAAGAGATGGGATGTGCGTCTCCGTTTCAGATGTGCACATGTTCCGTCAGGAAATGGCATAGTTGAAAGATGCCATCGGACTATAAAGGTTATTGCTGCGAGGAAAGGTTGCTCTGTAGCAGAGGCTGTATACCTGTACAACTTAAGGCCTCACGATGACCATGAATCTTCATCTGCCCCTGCTAACGTGCTGTACCAGTATCCTGTCAGAGTCCAAGGAGTGGATCCCTGTGAAGAAAGCAAGTTGGAAGCAGACAGCCCCTACCAACTTGGTGATGAAGTGTGGGTAAAACCGCCTAACGTGCGTTGTGATGAACAGCATGAGAGGTAGAGTTACTAAAATCTTATCCCACCAGGCTGTTGAAGTCGACGGAGTCCCCCGCCACGTTAGGGATCTTCATCACTTTACTCCCCAGACACCTCAGGAGGATGTTGTAACCACGGACAGCGAGGACGATGAGCTTCTCATTCAGCTTCCTGGCCAGGCTGATGAGGAGGAAGAAATTGACGAAGATGCTGCTGCTGGAGATGAGTTGGACCGAGAGCTTCCAAGGTGGTTCTCGAGGATTAGAAGGCCCCGAGTGAGTAATATGAGTGAATAGTTTTCAGGGGGGAGTGTAATATTATGGGTTGTAAAGTGGGTAGTATTTGTTAACAACTGTTGGGACAATTGATTGTTAATGGGTCGTTGGTGGTGTTATTAGAGCTGCTACGTTGGCAGGAGTGACGTCAGCAAGAGGGGTGGTGGCGAGTAACTGGAGCGAGGGAGGGCAGTTCGCCGACAGACTACAATACGAGACACACCTCTTCACCACCACACCTGCCACCTGTTCGCTGCCCCGCCGCCAGTACTCGCCTGTAGCTGTGTTGTGACGCGTGTACTATTTTCTCTACGTATTTTGTTAAGTAAAGAGAAAAAGCAAGATTTGTTTTCCTTACTGCCACAGGACCATCTATGTTATTTCATAACACTTGCAATACCCTCTTAGCATAATACAATGGTACTCACGGAGTGTTTGGATATTACGGTGACTATTTAATAACATGTCCAACAATAATGAATGCAAATAATCATAACTTCAAATTTTGTGGCTTCAGGTCTCACTCTCTCCACATATTCAGTTTCTTTGTTGTTTTTTAAGTTATAACTGAATGTCATCTTCTGTCCTTTTCCTTAAAGCAGGCAATTTAAGCTTTTGTAATGTCCCTTCATAAGACAGCTCATGCATAGTATTTTTTCTTTCACCTTCTCTAGCTAGTTTCTTTAAATAAGGTTACCACACTATGGCTATACACTCAAGTGTTAGTCAAATGATGGATACTATTAGCTCTCAGTACATCCTCATCTGTTTAGGGAACTTTCATGTTTGTCAACCGTCTAATAGCCTACATTCCTGTCCAACTATCCAATTGACTCACTTCTCTTATACTTGCTACACATAGATCAAGTTAGGGGTTTATTGACATTACAATTATTATACTAGTCATGTACTCTGCCTCCATTGCAGACCAGTGTCACTGTTCTATTGCAAGAACCTACGTCCAGGTATTGGGACAAGAATAAGCAGATCCTGGCTGGCATCAGTCATCACAACTACGAACGAGAGAGAGAGAGAGAGAGAGAGAGAGAGAGAGAGAGAGAGAGAGAGAGAGAGAGAGAGAGAGAGAGAGAGAGAGAGAGAGAGAGAGAGAGAGAGATATTCTTACCCCTTCAGGCTGAGGAGAGTATATAAAGTATGGCTGTTTGTTTTTTGCTCCTTTTATTGATTGCCATTCATAGAATCCATCACATAACACTACACACCTGAGAAGGGAAAAAATTAACAATAGTAGAAATGACCAAGAAATCTTTTTATATCAGCACCATTACATAAACACAAGGGATGAGTTCTAGTACTAGTGACTGTACAGTAAAGTAGGTGCATGTATTGACAATAGCTAAACTGTTGTACCATATTTTGTCATTTAATATCTTACCAACAATGTGATGCTATGTTGGTAGATGAGTTTTACTGCTTGGAATGAAATGTTGTGGGTTTTGGTATCAACTGGAAGTCCATGTCAGAGTTTAGTTTCTCAGTTAATCTAGGCTAATCCGGAGCCTAGTAAAGGGTTTCTAACAGTGCCGCTATTTAGTTGGACTACTATCATCTTATGATTAGATACACAGGCATTGATATAAACTCCAGCAGTAGCCTATGGCTGGATGATGTAAAACAGTGTGACATGTTCTCATAAAAATGCCCGTGCTTCACTTATATTTCCTTTTATCTACAATTTGTTTATATCATTCTGTAGAGGCTTTTCTCTATATGGTGAGATGGTTTATTCAGATATTTATATGATAAATGCTGCAAATATCATAACAAAAAAAGTTGAATAAAGATTGTTTCCATTCTTTCACTTCAACTTGTCGTACATAAGAAAATAAGGAGGCTACAAGAAGCCAGTTGACCTGCACAAGGCCATAGAAGAGAAGTACACCCCGCCCCAAACACTGAGTGTCAGGTCAGCCACACAAATGGGGCTGAGGGCGAGTCATATCCACAACAAAGACCCAAGGTTTATCCCTGCCGCTTCATGTCTACCTCATGCCCTCTCCCTCCCCACACCTGATATGATCCACGAGTTTCACCAGATGCAATTCACTTCTATCACGCACAATCATCCTTCCTTGCTCCACAGACATCCATCTTTCATCCAATGCTCTTTTCACATCGTCCATCCATCCCATTCCTGGCCTTCTCCTCAATCTTACACCTCTTATGTTAGATCCTACTATTCACTTCACCAACCGGTCCTCCTCCATTCTCTCATTGCATCCAAACCACATCAACACACACTGCTCTGCTCGACCACCCAACTTTCTCATAACACTAGTTCTCCTTCACAAGTTCACACCACCTCATTTCTCACTCGGTCCATACACATTACTCCACACATCACACATCATCTCCATTACATTTAATCTCTTTATCTCGGCTACTGCCATACTCCATGTTTCAGCCCCATATAATGCAGTTGGCACAGCTACTCCTTCCATACAACTTTTTCTTTACATTCATTCCCATTGCTCTACAACTAAATACCTTCTTCATTCCTCCCAAAACCATAATAACAATATATCTATCTATCGATATTCCAGGCTGTTATTCCCTTACAAAGGGGTAGCGGAGACAAGGCATGAATACATACACTCCTGTTACTTTGCCCACACAGCACGTCAGGTCCACAACAAGGTCCTAATGTTTACCCAAGCCACTTCATATTTAACTCATGCCCACACTCACACCAGATGCACAGGAATCTCCTCCTCCCTAGATCGCCAAGGCTGTGTCATCTCATGCATGCACCACTGATCTCCATTCTCTTCTATCACACACCATCATCCTTTCTTGTTATATAAGACAATAAGGAGGCTGCAAAAGGCCAGTTGACCTACACAAGGCAGCTCCTGTGACATTTCTCTTTCATTTATTCATTCACTCATTTTCAATAATATATCTATCTATATACCATGCTGATATCCCCTTAAAGGTGGGTAGCCAAGACAAGGCACACACACACACACACACACACACACCCATGCACATATTTGCATACACTCTTCTCACTTAGCCACTAGGCCCCCAGAGGAAAAGAGAAGTGCACCCCGCCCAACAATTTAATAGTTCCTACCTTTGTCCTTTAGCAAGGCAAGGCTTATAGGATGCCTTAGTTTCAACATCTTCCAGTCTGCTATTAGTTGTGCTGTACCCATGTGTTTCAGATGGACCCTGTGTGAATTGCAGGATATATTTTAAATTCTGATCCACCAATTCTATTTTTTCCAACCAGATGTTGGCCTTATAAAAGGATATTTTTGCAACCCTCTATGAAGTAGATCTCATGTGCTTATGGTTGCCCCACTAATACAAATTGAGTATATTCATCCAGTACGTTCTCGCCATGGACATATACTTGCCCACAAAAAAACTAAAATAAATAAAATAAATAAAAATGAATGAATGAATGAATAAATAAATAAAATAAAATATAAAAATAATAATGATAATAAAAAGTAAATAAATAAAAAATCTAAACAAAAAATGCATATTGAACCTGAGTTCTGTAATAGCCTAGCCGATTAGCAGTTGAATGGGAAGAGTATTCAAGTGCCTTTTATGTATTATTACTTCCCCTTCTATGGTGTTGTACAGCTATAACTGTATGCAACAGGGTGAGGTAGTGATATGCAATAATAGCCTAATCCAACAAAGGGATTAACAATAAACAAGAACAAATAAATGAGGCAAATATCATCATATAAGCTATAAAGACAGTGCACGACATGTATATGTGATTCACTCAGTTAAGTAAATATCTTTAACATATAGCATGGTCGGTGGCTAAGCATATAGTTCAATAAGCATAATTCTAGAATTTATCCTTTTCATTTCAAGTACAACTTCATCCTTCTCCTACTAACACTCCAATCCATCTTGTATCACATTTCTCTCCCTATCATAGGAAATCTCTTTCATTCTTCCTAGTATAATAAGCATTATAAATGTTGTTTTCCTTAAAATGTTTTGGTGAATTACATTAATTAAACTGAATCTAGAAAACAATACTCGTATGCCAAAACACCTGAAGTCTCCATTAGCCAGCTCACCTTGTGGAAGGGAGGGATGAGTCCCCACTTCATGGGTTGAATGACCCTCTGAGCAGGTTGTTCCTCCCCATCCTGTGTTCTCTTCACCCCACGATGCTGTTGTTCACTGGAAATACAAAGCTAATGTTTAATATGATTTTCATGATTTCCTTCAAACACAAGATGCCACATACATTATATCATTAACAGCCTATAAGGTTCTCTTTCATAATTATTCTTCTAAAGTGCAAAAAGTTAGGATGAAAACTAACTAAGGGTATTATTCATATCTTATTGAACAGCAAACATGGCCATGATAGGTCTACTTGACCCATACCAAATATATGTTTAGCATTAATTGAGCAGTAATACAAAGAATAACTTTTCGTAAGTATCAGAACTGCAATTGTATTTGGTAAAAGTAATATCCAACCAGTGACTGGAAAAGCACTTGTTAGATGAATCATCATTACATAAGATTAATAATCTTAATCAAGTGAAAATGGATGGATTTTTGACTCCCTAATACACTTGCACCAATTAAATTCAATACTGCTTATAAAACTTGAATCCTGGTTAACAAAACACAAAAAATGTAATTAACTATGTGTGATCAGTAACTCATTCCACGTCTTACTTGGTCTACACACTGTCACTCCATTTTTCATATCAATGTTTAACATGCTTAAAACACACATGTTCATACCTACTCTCCATTTTCAGTCAAACCAGAAACACAACCTGCTTGTTTTCATTACATTGCTGATGCTTTCAATTCTAAATGTACTCCTTAATTTCTTATCTCTCTCCATATAGACAAACCAACATAATCTATCTCTTTTCATCACTAAACTAATGCTCAATATCTTAGTTGCCAAGTAGTTCTTGGGCTTGATAGAAGGCAAGAAAGGACTGCCTTCTGTCACAACCAACAAATTAGAGCAACTGACAAAAAATTATATGAAGATCTATGTACCTATATACCGGGCTGTTTTTCCCCTTAAGGGGGTTAGCCAAGAAAAGGGATGCATGCACACATACATATACACTCCTCCCACTTAGCCCCTAGGCCCCCAGAAGAGAAGAGAAATACACCCTCACCCAAACACAGCACGTCAGGTTAGTCATGCAAATGGAAACGAGGGCGAGGGTTGTATCCTCAACAGGTAAGATGGTTGCTTGAAAGGATGACTAAAATGCACATCACCAAGTCCATAAGGAATTCACCAAGTACCATTTCACATTGGTCACACCTCATCTTGTTGCCAAGTTGGTGAATACCAAATAAAAAATTGCTAAACATGAGACAACTGTTGTTAGAAGCAGCTTTCGGAAATGTGTGCTGCGTGATAAACACAGGCACATATACACAATAGCAGCCACGTATCTCTAATAGTTTATATGTGACACATGAGTAAGGAACAAGACATACATAGTTAAACATGTGTGAAGGCCACAAGTGGCCACGCAGTTGTATAATACTAAGGATTTCAGGGTAAGGATACAATATCAACATGATGAAATTGTTTCAATTATCTATCAAGATATTATGATTCTTGATGTTGAGTATGTGCACTATAGTGTAGTATTCTATTGTTGTGAGATGGTGAATGTAAAACTCAGGAGGAAAAATGTGTGAGATTAAGGTAAGTACAAAACATGTGCATCATGAAACTTAGGACAATATGAAACTTGAGCATTCACTTTGCACTGTATGAGGAAAAATAATTAAAAAGGTCTAATACATATCAAAATAGCACAAACCTTATAATAACAGGTGTGAAGCGTGATGGAGCCATGTTGGAAGAAGGACTGTAGGACCGGTTGTTGGGATGGTCCCTCCATGGCAAAGATTGGTAACATTTCTGGCCATCTGCTCCCACTGTGCGTACACTACATGCCTTGCACACCTCATCAGGTGACAGTGTGCTGAAAAGTAAATCATAAACTTTCTGTAAATTAATCTTTAGATGGAAAAAAAAATCATGCTGAACAGTATACAAATACATGATATAAGAAGACTAATCCAAGATTTGTGCAAAGAGGACATTACAGGTTCACATTCTCTTATCCAAAAACCTTGGGATCAGACACTTTTCGGATTCGGAATGGAAGATTTTAAGTGTAAATGTTAACGTTTTTTTTAGATAAAACAATACAGAGGACCGGGTGGCTTAGTGGTAGAGTTCTCATTCAGTAGAGAATACTGTATATTTGCTCAGGACTAAGGTTTTTATCAGATACCATCTTGGCAAATTCATCAATGTAACGTTCAGCTGCATCATAATCAGCCGAAGCTTTTTCACTACAGATTTTCAGATATTTCATACCATGATGCTTCTTAAATTTCTGCAGCCTACCTTCTAAATATTCACATTCGCCTTCAATGTTCAGTTCTTCATGGTATTTTCTAGCTTGTTTCATTACCATCAAACCAGTCAGTGGCATACGTTCAATTCTTCACTATCAAACCCACTCCAACAGCACACAGTCAAAATCTTAGTTTTTTGCACTATGCAGCATTTTCCTATTTTTCATTAGTTTCTGGTCATCACTGTCACTGTAAGACTTCAACAACTTATGTTTCTGTTTCTTTAGGTCGTATATGGTGGTAGTTCCCACACCATAATCTTATGGTGGTAATTAATCTGTTACCCCGGGACACACAACTTGTATGCGCTTGAGTTTGATCGCGGGTGAGGGCAGACGGCGCACAGCTTACCCATCTGTTCATCCTCCTAAAATGGGTTGGTCGATAAATTGGTACCTAGGGAAACTTTGGGAAGGTAAACTGTGGAAACTTAGATGTCACAGTGGCCCTGTGTCCCGGGGTAATGGATAAATTTCTACCACAGGCTCAAAGGCCAATGTGACAGGAGATGAACGCCCGCAGCTACACGCAGCTACAGCGTGTGCCCTCACTTTACCTTTACATTACTGGGACACAGGGCCACTGTGAGTTTCCACAGTTTACCTTCCCCAGGTTTTCCTTGGTACCAATTTATCACCCAACCCGTTTGGGAGGATGAACAGCTGGGCGAGCTGTATGCCGACTGCCCTCATCCGGGATCGAACACGGGTCAGTAGATTCGTAGTCAGACGTGCTAACCACTGCACCACTGAGGCACTAATATTGTGTAGTGACTTCAAAGTTTCCTAATCCTGTTATTCCTGCACTTTTTCTTGACTTGTATTAAAGTAGCCTACTATGAATGAGAATTGAGTTTTTCACTTCTTCATAGCTTCTTCTACATCTTTATAAAATCTCTCAACATCTTCATCATCATAGGCTGATGATGGTGCCTAAATATATGTATATGCTTTTCCTTTATGAAGTGCTTACAGATATGGCAGCCGTACCCCGTTGTTATCCCCTATTCGTATGGCATGCGCCGGCGTCACCCGTGTTCGCATTAAATTCAACATTTTCATCATACAAAGAGTTTCAAGAACACTTAGAAAGTTAACAGAATAATCCACTATTCCTACAGCCTGTACCTTATTATTTACCTGGTAAAGCATCTTTCAAGTTATGGTAGGTTGATTATGTCATGTTAGGTTTGGTTAGGTAAGGTTTGGTTCGGTTAGGTTTGGTTATACAATATAAGCTTTTTACCCAAAAGTGAGGCACGTGCCGTATCTATAACCGAGCACTATGAGAATATGGCTGCCATACCTGTAAGCTGTGCCTATAAGTGCTTACAGATACGGCAGCAATACCCCGTTGTCATCCCCTATTCGTACGGCTGCCGTACCTGTAAGCACTGCCTTCACTTTATATCTGTTATCTAATTTGTTTATTAAACCAGCTGCTCTTACGATAGGTTAGGTTAGGTTGGGGGATATGGGCGGGCATGCCCCCACAGTTAAAAGGTCATTACGTGAGTTAAGGTTAGGTTAGGGGGGTCTGGGGGCTTGCTCCCACAGGTTAAAAGCTTAGGTAAAATTTTACATCTTCACCATAATGGCATTTGTTTACTTCTGCGTCTTGCTCTGCACCTCGTCCAACTCCCTACATATGGTCATAGAGAACATTTGATAGCTTATATTAATATAACCTAACCTAAACAAACTTTAACTTATATTGACAAATAATAGAACCTTGTTCAAACCAAACTAAACTTTACTTTTCAAAGAGGTCTCACAGAAAACATTGAATATCTCACAAACTAAGAATTTGCAACAGAAATGTAATTAAGAAAATCTTCTAAGAATGCATCTGATAATGTAAAAAAATAACCCTGAATTCTCTAGAGCTTTCTAGTGAAGATGTAAAATAATACCAAAGCTTATTACGTGAGTTTAGTTTAGGTTAAGTTAGGTTAGGTTGGGGGTGTCTGGGTGGCCGTATTCCTCCTGGGTCAGGATATTTTTTTTAAGGTAAAGATTCGGAAGACGACCCAGCTTTTTTTTTGGACAAAGTAATTTTTTTCTGATAGATTTTGATGTGTTTTGAATTAATCTGATGTTTGTTTGTTATGCCATGCAATTTTTTTTCCCCAAGGTAAAAATTGCAACAAAAAAGTCAGATTAATTCAAAACCATCAAAATCAATAGGAGAAACATTGCTTTAAGTAATCCTAAGCATGCCTAATTAAACCTAACCTAACCTATTGGGTCGTCTTACGAATCTTTACCTAGTTTAGGTTTGGTTTGATTGCGTTAGGTTAGGTTAGGTTTAATTAGGTTAAGTTTAATAAGTTTGGGTATTATTTTACATCTTCATCATAATGCTCTAGAGAATTCAGGGTTATATTTTTGCATTACCTGATGCATTTTGAGAATGTTTTCTTAATTACATTCCCGTCGCAAATTGTTAGTTAGTGAGATATTCAATGTTTTCTGTGAGACCTTCTCTTCGAAAAATAAAGTTTAGTTTGGTTTAAACAAGGTTATGTTATTTGTCAATGTAGGTTAAGGTTTGGTTAGCTTAGGTTAGGTTACATTAATATAGAAGCTATCAAATGTTCTCTATGACCAAAAGTAGGGAGTTGGACGAGGGGCAGTCCCGAGACGTAGACGTAAACAAACGCCATTATGGTGAAGATGTAAAATTTTACCAAGGTTTGCTTAGGTAAGGTTAGGTTTAATTAAGTTTGCTTAGATTAGGTTAGGTTTAATTAGGTTTGGTTAGATTAGGTTAGGTTTATTTAGGTTTGCTTAGGGTTACTTAAAGCAAATTTTATCTTATTGATTTTGATGGTTTTGAATTAATCTGTCTTTTTAGAGGCAGTTTTTACCTTGGGAAAATTTTTTTTTAATTGCATGGCACAACAGACAAACATCAGATTAATTCAAAACATATCAAAATCTATCAGAAAAAAAGTAACTTTGTCTAAAAAACGGACTGGGTCGTCTTCCGAATCTTTACTTTTTTAAAAATAACAAATAGGTTTTTTACTTTAGATTTTTTTCGGATTGCCATATATGGCCTATATTTGCTTCCCTCACCCTAAAATCTCGCTTTCCCAAGTGGTCCCCAAGCTTATTGGTTGTAGGGGAAAAGAAAAAACAAGAATAGGTGTATTGGCTTAAACTGCAATTTTACCAATCTTTACCTAAGTGAGGCATCGACCAGTTACTGAAACCTTCACAGCTGTTCAGTACAGTACAGTACAGTTCAGTACAGATGTAAGTATTCTGTGTTCTACAACAAAAAGTATTCTGATCGCTTTGGAGACGTTGTTCTGCAGATTTACCCTTGAACCAACTAGTCCCGGAGCTGGCTTTCATGTGAACAGAGATTAACCCAGCTAGGTCTCACCACACTTAAAGAACGCAGGATTAGGGGGTGACATGATTGAAACTTTTTAAATCCTGAAGGGTTTCGACAAAGTTGGTGGCGAGCAGTTTCTACAATTAGCTCTCCGAGGTCAACACCTGGAGACCAGAGGACAGTCTGAAGCTGATGAAACCACGTCACAGGACCACCAAGAGGAATAACTTTTTCAACGCAAGAATCATGAATAAATGGAACAGTCTCACTGAATGGGTAGTAAACAGTGCCAGTATAAATGTGTTTAAAAATAGATACGACCAGTTTGAGACTGATAGAAAAATGAGAAGAGGCATCTCTTATGAGCTTTGACTCTCTTGCCTCTTTACTATCACTAAGGTAAGCAATATTTGTTATGACGGCCCAGCCAACTATTAGATGTGTTCACTTTGACACACACTGTTATGGGTGCAAAGACTGCCACTCACCATGCCGTTCTGCCACACATTGCTCGCACGGAAGGGTTGTGTTGCCTTAAGTTGTGTCTGGGGCTCCAGGCAAGCCTCGCAACACTTGATAGAGGTGTGACACTACACAACAACAAGCACAGGACAGATGCCTTTGAGTTTCAAGCGTTAAGGTCTGTCATACATACACAACAGTCCTGCACATCTCCAAAACCTGTTGCAAGAGTCTCGTGATTCTCGTCCACGAGTCTACTTGATTTTTTAATTTGTTATGGCGCCAAATGTCAGTGACGTCACGTGATGCAACACCGCTTGTTTTGACTTGTCCATTGTGTTTCGTAAATCGTAATACATTATAGTAAATATACTGTTCCAATATTTTTTTCAAGTTTATTAAAATGTATTTGTATTGTTTAATTAATTACAATAATTGTGCCATTTCATCAATAATGTCGTACACTTTTTTGTTTCATGAACTAACTTATTATAATAATAACAATCCCACAATTAAAAAAGATATTCCATCACTTATGGTAGGTACATAAGAAAACAAAAAATATTTTTTTGTAGTCCTGCCACCTAGACTCAAGAGTTCCGTTATTTATGGAGAATAGGTAAACGCTGTGTAGCGAGACAGGAAGCTTAAACACACACACACACACACACACACACTCCTCTGAACTTCCTCGTATATTATCACAGAAGCAGGACTCGCTTACAGAACACAGACAGGGTACAGACCCAGACCACACCCAGAGGACATAGTCAGACATAGTCAACATGGTTTTAGCAAGGGGAAGTCATGCCTCACAAATTTATTATCCTTCTATAGGAAAGTATTTGAAACCATAGATAAGGGGGACGAGTATGATATAGTTTATTTGGACTTCAGTAAAGCCTTTGACAGAGTACCCCATAGGAGACTGTTAAGTAATGTCAAGGTCACACACACACACACACACACACACCCCTAGCAGTGAATAGGTACGGGATGTAAATCAAGGAGTTGTGACCTCGTTGACCCGGTGTGTTGTGTGTGAGTGGTCTCGGTCCAACCCAAAGATTGGTCAATATGAGCTCTAAGCTCTTTCCATAGGGGGACGGCCGGCTGTCTCGAGAGAGACCAGCTGCAGACTGTACAGTGATTACACACACACACACACACACACTGTCACACGCACACACACACAGAGAAGGACACACACACACACACACACACACACACACACACAGAGAGAGAAGGACACACACACACACACACACACACACAGCCTTGAAGAGCACAAGAAGTGATAATGAAAAGGTATGAAGTTCTTAGTAACGGGCGTCAGATAATTTATTGAGTTTATTGCTCATATTAACACTAATGAAACAAAGGTTTAACAGGGCACGAGGCATCAAGGCAGAAACAATACACTACACTCAC
>JAPQNM010000781.1:55000-60000 GCA_029783475.1 Metacarcinus magister | reverse complement strand
GGTGATTCGGCACTTGACCTCGTCGGCCCCCCTGCCACACTGCCGGTTATCGCTACATCCTCTCGGCAACCGCCGCTACAGGACTCCCAGCTACCACCCGCAGTCGAACGGCATGGTCGAACGGTCATCACCAGCCTCCGCCCAACGCGAGAACTCTTCCCAGGCGAACAAGCATCCACAGGATGACATCATTCCTTCCTTCCTCGTCACTAGGGGGGGAGTATTGTAGCAGTCTCCCCTACACACCATAGAGAACGTGAGATACCCGTTCCCTGAGAACGGGTCACAAAGCCCATACTATTATAACTTTATTTTTATTATATTTTTCATTATTAATTGTATTCAATATACATCTTTATTTATGTTTTTCTTTTTATAATATTATTATATATTTTGTTGCGCTGCTGACCAGCGCACACCTATCAACTTGGTGCGCACTGTCATCAAACAGTGCGCATATTCAAAATACCATATACCACAACTCTTCAGCAATTGTTACTTACAGTCTGTATTTTTGATAAAATAAATAACCTTAACTGGATCTGAGTACTCTCATTATCCAGTGGACCAACTAGCTACAAACACTCACAAGCTCACAAAGCTACAACCCCAAATACTGTTAATCCATCACTGAAACGGTGACACTACCTACGATGATTACAGCCCAAATGACTATGGTGGTGCCTACGATTATTATCCCCAGTAAGAAAAAAGATTTGTCCAACTTCGTTACGGCCTGTGGTTTGGTGCTGCAGAGGCAGGACACCATGTTGTTACCAGACACTTATACAAAATTACTACAAAGGTTCTTTATACTCACTACTTTAATTACTAACATCACCCAATTTAAGTCTTACTAAAATAGGACTAATAGCAATACTATCACCACACACTAATGATACTACTACAAAAATATTACAACTGTTAGTATTACATGATTAGATGGCCTATATTTTTATCATTAAACAAAAACCACTCTTAATGAGTATTTTTTCTGTTGTCTGCTGAGTTTGTTAGACGTGTGAGTGTAGTGTATTGTTTCTGCCTTGATGCCTCGTGCCCTGTTAAACCTTTGTTTCATTAGTGTTAATATGAGCAATAAACTTAATAAATTATCTGACGCCCGTTACTAAGAACTTCATACCTTTTCATTATCACTTCTTGTGCTCTTCAAGGCTGTGTGTGTGTGTGTGTGTGTGTGTGTGTGTGTGTGTGTGTGTCCTTCTCTGTGTGTGTGTGTGTGTGTGTGTGTGTGTCCTTCTCTGTGTGTGTGTGCGTGTGACAGTGTGTGTGTGTGTGTGTGTGTGTGTGTGTGTGTGTGTGTGTGTGTGTGTGTGTGTGTGTGTGTGTGTGTGTGTGTGTGTGTGTAATCACTGTACAGTCTGCTGCTGGTCTCTCTCGAGACAGCCGGCCGTCCCCCTATGGAAAGAGCTCAGAGCTCATATTGACCAATCTTTGGGTTGGTGTTAATATGAGCAATAAACTCAATAAATTTAAAATAAATCATCTGACGCCCGTTACTAAGAACTTCATACCTTTTCATTATCACTTCTTGTCCCTCTTCAAAGATGTGTGTGTGTGTGTGTGTGTGTGTGTGTGTGTGTGTGTGTGTGTGTGTGTGTGTGTGTGTGTGTGTGAGTGTGTGTGTGTGTGTGTGTGTGTGTGTGTGTGTGTGAGTGTGTGAGTGTGAGTGTGAGTGTGAGTGTGTGTATTTGTGTGTGTGTGTGTGTGTGTGTGTGTGTGTGTGTGTGTGTGTGTGTGTGTGTGTGTGTGTGTGTGTGTGTGTGTCTGTGTGTCTGTCTGTCTGTCTGTCTGTCTCTGTGTCTGTCTGTCTGTCTGTCTCTGTGTCTGTCTGTCTGTCTGTCTCTGTGTCTGTCTGTCTCTGTCTGTCTCTGTCTGTGTGTGTCTGTCTGTCTCTGTGTCTGTGTGTCTCTCTCTGTCTCTGTGTCTGTGTGTCTCTGTCTGTCTGTGTGTCTGTGTGTCTCTGTCTGTCTCTGTGTCTGTGTGTCTCTGTCTGTCTCTGTGTCTGTGTGTCTCTGTCAGTCTCTGTGTATGTGTGTCTCTGTCTGTCGCTGTGTGTCTGTGTGTCTCTGTCTGTCTCTGTGTCTGTGTGTCTCTGTCTGTCTGTGTGTCTGTGTGTCTCTGTCTGCGTGTCTGTGTGTTTCTGTCTGTCTCTTTGTCTGTGTGTTTCTGTCTGTCTCTGTGTCTGTATCTCTCTGTCTGTCTATGTGTCTGTGTGTCTCTGTCTGTGTGTCTGTGTGTCTCTGTCTGTGTGTCTGTGTGTCTGTCTGTGTGACTCTGTCTGTGTGTCTGTGTGTCTGTCAGTGTGTCTGTGTGTGTCTCTGTCTGTGTGTGTGTCTGTGTTTGTCTCTGTCTGTGTGTGTGTCTGTGTGTGTCTTTGTCTGTGTGTGTCTCTGTCTGTGTGTCTGTGTGTGTTTCTGTCTGTGTGTCTGTGTGTGTCTCTGTCTGTGTGTCTGTGTGTGTCTCTCTGTGTGTCTGTGTGTGTCTCTGTCTGTGTGTATGTGTGTGTCTCTGTCTGTGTGTCTGTGTGTGTCTCTGTTTGTGTGTGTGTGTGTGTCTCTGTCTATGTGTCTGTGTGTGTCTCTGTCTGTGTGTCTGTGTGTGTCTCTGTCTGTGTGTCTGTGTGTGTCTCTGTCTGTGTGTCTGTGTGTGTCTCTGTCTATGTGTCTGTGTGTGTCTCTGTCTGTGTGTCTATGTGTGTCTCTGTCTGTTTGTCTGTGTGTGTCTCTGTCTGTGTGTCTGTGTGTGTCTCTGTCTGTGTGTCTGTGTGTGTCTCTGTTGTTAATCTTAAGTAACTATCGTTATCTAGGTATTCAGGTAGGGAAAATTGAGACGAGGGAATTATAAGGTGAAGTAGTTACACAACTTAAGGGTAGTTTTGCGAAAGGCTGTTTATCCTAGGAGGCGTATGTCGGGAAATTACTGTATTTCAATACCCTCCTGTATTCACTGGCCTCCGCGCCATAATCCTATTTTTTTTTCTTTACATACGGTGGAATAGTATAAGGTTGAGTAGTTATTTTAGCATAACATATGGAAGAGTTTTGTAGGTTCCAATAATGGGTTGATGTGAGCAAGACAGAGAAATTCGAGGATGTGGTAATTGTAATATTTATTTCGTAGGGGAAGAATAATTGAGACTGAAGGGTGTTGTAGTTATGATTCTAATTAAAATAGAAATTTGGGTAACTGAATGGTATGTCAGTGGAAATTAGAGTATAGATATAATTATTAGGGAGTTAAGTATAGATAGAGGTATATGGCAACTCTGTTGTTTTGCTGGTAGACGGCCGTCCACGCGTACAGCATTCGATCGCCACCTTCCTTCGTGAACAAATTTTGATCTCAGTCTACCTCCACGTCCAGGCTGTTACTGTTCAAAAGTCTAGGTCAATGAAGCCAGCCAAGTGATATGGGAAAGTCTAGCAGGTTAGAAATTAGTAATCTACGGCAAGTGATAGGAAGGAATTACACTGTGAAGGTGATAGCAGGTAACAAGTGGTTGCCACGGGTTAATTGGCTGTTGTTAAGGTGTCGTTAATACCTCAGTTTCCTCGTCTTTCGCTCTCAGATCCGAAGGAATATTCCATCTGAGACGAAAGAAGAGTGATAGGAATTAACTTAGCCAATTGTTTAGTAGTGGTTGAAAGTGTTGTAATTTTTTTTCGCGCACAAGCTAACTAGTGGTAACCCTCATATATTATTTTCGAATGTGCTAGTCATTCATTAAGTGTTAAGTGATATTTTTATATATATAAGTAATTATCAAATATATATTTTTCGATACTTCATTTTCAAATATCATTATCCCTGAACTCCCTACCCTCTGACCGATTGACAAGCAAAGTGAGACCAAACCTACTATTTATTTTTATTTATTTTGGTGTGTAAATACGCAAGTATTACACTACTACTTTTACTACTACTACTACTACTACTACAACTACTACTACTACTACTACTACTACTACTACTACTACTACTACTACTACTACTAGTACTACTACTACTTTTATACTCAATTGTACTTCCTAGCTCAATAATGTCCTACCTATGGCATCTCTTTTCCTCTCTTTTTCCTTCTCCCTCGTCAGTGTTTTTGTTATTCTTCCGTCTATCTCTTTCTCTTCTACTTGTTTTCTTCTCTCCTACCTTGTCCACTTTCCCTTTCGATCCTGCCTTTCTCCTTGCCCTGGTTAGCCCTCCTCCCTCCCTCCCTTCTCTGTTTAATAGTATCGGTGTTTATTCACTTTCAAGGTGATTAAGAGAACAAGAGGATGGATGATGAAAGAAAAGTGTGTGTGTGTGTGTGTGTGGGTATGTGGGTGTATGGGTGTGGGTGTGGGTGTGGGTGTGTTTGTGTGTGTGTGTGTGTGTGTGTGTGTGTGTGTGTGTGTGTCTGTGTCTGTGTCTGTGTGTGTGTGTGTGTGTGTGTGTGTGTGTGTGTGTGTGTGTGTGTGTGTGTGTGTGTGTGTAATAATAATAATAATAATAATAATAATGATAATAATAATAATAATAATAATAATAATAATAAACGGTTTATTGAAAAGGCAGTCCTGCGACTGAAAATATACACTGGGGAGAGGGTGACATGAGAATAAAAAATTTGCCAAACACGTAGTACACGCACACACACATACACACGCACACACACACACACACACACACACACACACACACACACACACACACACACACACACACACACATACACACACACACAAGTACACACACACACACATCTACACACACACACATACACACACACCCACACACACACACACACACATACACACACGCACACACACACACACACACACACACACACACACACACACACACACACACACACACACACACACACACACACACACACATACATACACACACACAATCACACACAAACAAGTAAAAATTAGCTATAGGACAGACATGGGTTCAAGAATTAATCCCTCGCACTATGGTGGGAATCGCAC
>JAPQNM010000781.1:32500-37500 GCA_029783475.1 Metacarcinus magister | reverse complement strand
CAACCACTATGGCGTCTGGAATACATACCCACCACTCACGTCCATTCCGATAAGACCAATGGTCGCTCATTCATAGATAGTTACACTACACCTGCGATGTTGCCAAATCATGACAGGAGCTAACAGAGGGGGTATTGGAACTCTTTGAGGCAACTTACATCAAGTTCTAACTGGCTAGTTCACATAGACATGGCAGCGTTGGACCCATGGGAATACTGGATTCTGCCCCACCAGCAATCTATGTTATTGTATGGACTTATAGGTAGGCTTGGGTTCACGCCTTGCTCAAGGTGCAAAATTTCATTAATGACCAAGGTTAATGGCTGGCGATTACAATTCCAGTGCTTGGTACTCACGACCGTGCTAAATGACACTACCTGGTAGCTCACTAGTAGAGTCTGGGCTTGACACACAACAGGCTCTGGTTCGCGCCACGGTCAGGGTGCAAAGTTTTCACTTATGACCAATCAGTTACTGTCCACCTTGAGCAGGAGGATGGGGTGTGTAATATGTGAAAGGACACAGCCTTAACCATAGATGTGATTATAATGAACTTTTAACTCTGCGGGAGGGTAATGGCTGGCAATTATGAGTCCAACACGTGATCCTCAAGACCATGGTGAATGAATGAAACACACACACTCACACACACACATACACACACACATACACACACACACACACACACACACACACACACACACACAGACACACCAACACACACACACACACACACACACACACACACACACACACACACACACACACACAGACACACACAAAGACACACCCAAACCCACACACACACACACACACACACACACACACACACACACACCAAAGGACCACCTGACACCAGAACTTACTGGTTCCGGTGAAAGCCCGCACTGAACGATATCGGTTGAGTGCGATTCTCACCATAGTGCCAGGGATTAATTCCTGAACCCATGTCTGTCTTGGTGTTAATTTTTACTTGTGTGTGTGATTGTGTGTGTGTAATTGTGTGTGTGTGAGTGTGTTTGTGTGTGTGTGTGTGTGTGTGTGTGTGTGTGTGTGTGTGTGTGTGTGTGTGTGTGTGTGGCGGGGTGGTGGGGGTGTGGGTGTGTGTGTGTGGGTATGTGTGTGTGTATGTGTGTGAATGTGTGCGTGTGTGTGTGTGTGTGTGTGTGTGTGTGTACTTGTGTGTGTGTGTGTGTGTGTGTGTGTGTGTGTGTGTGTGTGTGTGTGTGTGTGTGTGTGTGTGTGTGTGTGTGTGTGTACGTGTGTGTGTGTGTGTGTGTGTGTGTGTGTGTGTGTGTGTGTGTGTGTGTGTGTGTGTGTGTGTGTGTGTGCGTACACATTTTTGGCAATTTTTTTGTTCTAATGTCACACTCTCCCCAATGTATATGTTCAGTCGCAAGACTGCCTTTTCAATAAACCGTTTATTATTATTATTATTATTATTATTATTATTACACCAAAACAGTTCCCTACACCTATTTGCTGTACTACACACCTGCTCACTCAACACACACAACTCTCTTCTACACACAACTCCTCGCTAACACACACACGGAATCCAACATGCCAGTCACGTAGATAGTAAGGTACAGCAAAATCAGTGAATTATAAGTAGTTATTGCGTGCGTGTGTGTAGAGCAAAGACCAAAACATCAAGGCTGCCAACGATAAAGTTTCTCATAGAATGCATCCATCACAAACAAAAGCGAAAAACAGATAGTTCAATTGTCACATCTTTTAGTATCCTGAATATATAAATATTATATATGTAAAAGTTTCATATAGATTAGGTTTTCTTGTAAAAACATATTAGGTGTTTATGTGTGTGTGTGTGTGTGTGTGTGTGTGTGTGTGTGTGTGTGTGTGTGTGTGTGTGTGTGTGTGTGTGTGTGTGTGTGTGTGTGTGTGTGTGGGTGTGTGTGTGTGTGTGTGGGTGGGTGGGTGGGTGTGTGTGTGTGTGTGTGGGTGTGTGTGTGTGTGGTTGTGTGTGTGTGGGTGGGTGGGTGTAGGTGTGTGTGTGTGTGTGTGTGTGTGTGTGTGTGTGTGTGTGTGTGTGTGTGTGTGTGTGTGTGTGTGTCTGTGTGTGTGTGTGTGTGTGTGTGTCTTATATTTATTGATTTTGTAGCAGTGTGATTTGTATATTGTTCCTTCCTCACTTTTAATTAAATTTTTTTTCATATCTCCTATACTCAAGCATTTATATATCTCTATCATAATTAATTTGTAGAAAACGTAAAAGTGTTCCATAGGCCCGCAATCAAATAATATTTGTATAGGTAAAAAACAACGTTGCAATAACACTCAACCAAACTACGGCATCCCCGGCAGCCTGTTGTCACCCGTTACTGTGCGATGACCCCCCCCCACCAAAACCCCCCCCCACATACACACACACTGCATTGGTATAAAAGAGCAGGCAAGGAGATTCAACATCATAGTTCATCACTGGACACCTTCCAAATGGCATCATTCCGGGTTAGTACACTTATCTATGCAATGTGTTGAGTGTTGTCTCTTTATCTATCAGTGTTCGATTTGATCTTGTCTCTCCTTTTTTCTTTGAGAGCTTCTCTCTTTCTCTGTATATCACTGTGTCTTGCTACAGTGTTCATCTGTGTGTGTGTGTGTGTGTGTGTGTGTGTGTGTGTGTGTGTGTGTGTGTGTGTGTGTGTGTGTCTCTCTCTCTGTGTGTGTGTGTGTGTGTGTGTGTGTATGTGTGTGTGTGTGTGTGTGTGTGTGTGTGTGTGTGTGTGTGTGTGTCTAAGTCTCGTTATCCACCACCTTCCTCTTCTCCTTCAGGTCCTGTTCGCCTTGTTGGTGGTGGTGGGTGTGGTGATCGCCACTCCTAAGCCAGTCTCTTCAAGACACGCTCGTCAGGTTCATCTGGGAGAACCTGTCTACGCTGATTACAACAACGGTGATAAGACCCACGATGATAACAACTACGGTGACAACAACAACGGTGATCACACCTTAAATTACAATGGTGGTCACGTGACTGAAAGTGGTGCTACCTACGAGTATTATCCCCAGTAAAAAAAAAGATTTGTCCAACTTCGTTACGGCCTGTGGTTTGGTGCTGCAGAGGCAGGATACCATGTTGTTACCAGACACTTATGCAAAATTACTATAAAGGTTCTTTACACTCACTACTTTAATTACTAACATCACCCATTTTAAGTCCTACTACAATAGGACTAATAGCAATGCTATCACCACACACTTATGATACTACTATAAAAATATTACAATTGCAGGTAGTACATGATGAGTTGGTCTATATTTTTATCATTAACAAAACCACTCTTAATGAGTATTTTTTCTGTTGTCTGCTAAGTTTGTTAGCCGTGTGAGTGTAGTGTATTGTTTCTGCCTTGATGCCTCGTGCCCTGTTAAACCTTTGTTTCATTAGTGTTAATTTGAGCAATAAACTCAATAAATTTAAAATAAATAATCTGACGCCTGTTACTAAGAATTTAATACCTTTTCATTATCACTTGTTGTTCTCTTTAAGGCTGTGTGTGTGTGTGTGTGTGTGTGTGTGTGTGTGTGTGTGTGTGTGTGTGTGTGTGTGTGTGTGTGTGTGTATGTATGTGTGTATGTGTGTGTGTGTGTGTGTGTGTGTGTGTGTGTGTGTGTGTGTGCGTGTGTTTGTGTGTGTGTATGTGTGTGTGTGTGTATGTGTGTGGGTGTGTGCGTGGGTGTGTGTATGTGTGTGTGTGTGTGTGTGTCTGTGTGTGTGTATATATGTGTGTGTGTGTGTGTCTGTGTGTGTGTGTGTGTGTGTGTGTGTGTGTGTGTGTGTGTGTGTGTGTGTGTGTGTGTGTGTGTGTGTGTGGATTAATCAAAATGTAAAAAAAATACCACGACGTTTTCAGTCTGCATTTTAGCTCAAGTATTAGTGTTTTAATAATGAAGGTGTCAGAAGAACATTGAAGAAACTAATTATACATGATGAATAGGAGTGTTAATAGGTAGTGATGAGTAAGAGTGGTGATAGGAGGTGACTTGTGATGAGTAGGAGTGGTAGTAGGAGGCGTGTAATAATGAGTAGGAGTGGTGATAGGAGGTGTGTAGTGATGAGTAGGAGTGGTGGTAGGAGGCATGTAGTGATGAGTAGGAGCTGTGATAGGAGGTGTGTAGTGATGAGTAGGATTTGTGGTAGGAGGCGTGTAGTGTTGAGTAAGAGTGGTTGTAGGAGTGGTGGTAGGAGGCGTGTAGTGATGAGTAGGAGTGGTGTAGTTATGATTAGGAGTGATGGTAGGAGGCGTGTAGTGATGAGTAGGAGTGGTGATAGAAGGTTTGTAGTGATGGGTAGGAGTGGTGGTAGGAAGTGTGTAGTGATGAGTAGGAGTGGTGATAGAAGGCGTTTAGTGATGAGTAGGAGTGGTGATAGGAGGCGTGTAGTGATGAGTAGGAGTGGTGGTAGGAGGCGTGTAGTGATGAGTAGGAGTGGTGGTAGGAGGCGTGTAGTGATGAGTAGGAGTGGTGGTAGGAGGCGTGTAGTGATGAGTAGAAGTGGTGATAGGAGGCGTGTAGTGATGAGTAGGAGTGGTGATAGGAGGCGTGTAGTAATAAGTAGGAGTGGTGATAGGAGGCGTGTAGTGATGAGTAGGAGTAGTGATAGGAAGCGTGTAGTGATCAGTAGGTGTGTTTATGGGAGGCGTGTAGTGATGAGAAGGAGTGGTGGTAGGAAGCGTGTAGTGATGAGTAGGAGTGGTGATAGAAGGTTTGTAGTGATGAGTAGGAGTGGTGGTAGGAAGTGTGTAGTGATGAGTAGGAGTGGTGATAGGAGGCGTTTAGTGATGAGTAGGAGTGGTGATAGGAGGCGTGTAGTGATAAGTAGGAGTGGTGGTAGGAGGCGTGTAGTGATGAGTAGGATTGGTGGTAGGAGTCGTGTAGTGATGAGTAGGAGTGGTGGTAGGAGGCGTGTAGTGATGAGTAGGAGTGGTGATAGGAGGCGTGTAGTGATGAGTAGGAGTGGTGATAGGAGGCGTGTA
>JAPQNM010000781.1:15000-17500 GCA_029783475.1 Metacarcinus magister | reverse complement strand
ACAGTTAAAATAAAGAACGGGTACATTTCTATTTAGGTTAGGTTATTATTTAGAGCAATTTACTGTTGAGCAATTGATAGTTTGAGAAGTTATTTCTCGAGCAATTGATTTCGAGTAATTGATTTAGATTCAGGCTTTAATATGGCAATCCGGAAAAAAATCTAGAGTGAAATGCCTAACTTTTGGGTAATGAAAAGCTTATATAACCGAACCTAACCGATCCAAACCGTACCCAACCAAACCTAATCTAACCATAACCTAATCTAACCTAACCATAACCAGTATTATTTTACATCTTCATTAGAATGCTCTAGAGAATTCAGGGTTGTATTTTTGCATTACCTGTTGCACTTTGAAAAGGTTTTCTTAATTAAAATTCCGTCGCAAATTCTTAGTTTGTGAGATATTCAATGTTTTCTGTGAGACCTCTTCGAAAAGTAAAGTTTAGTTTGGTTTGAACAAGGTTCTGTTATTTGTCAATGTAGGTTAAGGTTTGGTTAATTTAGGTTATGTTATGTTAGGTTCAGGTAAAGATTCGGAAGACGACCCAGATTGTTTTTTGGACAAAGTAAATTTTTTCTGATAGATTTTGATGTGTTTTGAATTAATCTGATGTATATTTGCTATGCCAGGTAATTTTTTTTCCCCAAGGTAAAAATTGCCACAAAAAAAGTCAGATTAACTCAAAACCATCAAAATCAATAGGAGATAAATTGCTTTAAGTAAACTTAATTAAACCTAAGCAAACCTAATTAAGCCTAACCTAACTAAATCTACCCTTACATAACCAAAGCAGGTAAAGATTCGTAAGATGACCCACTCGATATCTCACTACCTTTGTAATGCACTGCAAATTCAACTTCAGATACTTGTTCAGATAGGTTAGGTTAGGTTTAATTAGGTTTGCTTTGGTTAAGTTAGGTTTAATTAGGTTTGCTTAGGCTTACTTAAAGAAATTTGTTCTCTTATTGATTTTGATGGTTTTGAATTAATCTGTCTTTTTTGTGGCAATTTTTACCTTGGGAAAAAAATGCATGGCATAACAAACAAACATCAGATGAATTCAAAACACATCAAAATTTATCAGAAAAAAATAGTTTTGTCCAAAAAACAGACTGGGTCGTCTTTCGAATCTTTACCTAGGTTAATTTAGAAGCTATTAAATGTTCTCTATGACCAACAATAGACAGTTGGACGCGTTGCAGACAATTTATTTCGGTGAAGATGTAAAATTCTACCCCATAACCTAACATAACATAACTTGAAAGATGCTTTACCAGCTAAGTAATGGTTAGCACCGCCTGAAACCTTTACAGATGTGTTAAGTACACTATGCATTGTATGTACGACTTCATATTTATATCGATATCGTCGAAGCAGTAGTTATGCAGAATTACCAAACTACTTACTGACAATCATTGTATTTTGTCTTCCCCCAAGAACCCCGCATTCCCACAGGTCCCCAGAATTGTTGGGGGTTGATGGGGATGTCTTATTAGATATGCATTTGCGACGAAAATGAATGTCAAAATCGTTCGAAATGGATTAATATTTATACGAAAAGTGTATTATTTACATCCAAATGCATTGGGAGGAACTAGCAATTTACCAGCCACACTATCATCTACGCAATATCACCACGCTCACAGGAGTATACGGCTTCTTTTATTTCCTCACATCTTCTAGCCATCTAAATACTGCATTTACTGCAGCTATAATTGCTCCAGACTCTATTATATGTTAATCAGCAAGTTTTTTTCCACGGCGATAAGGGTGCCCACGAAAAGGGTGCGCCGCCATCTTGGATCAGTCAGCTGATCATCACAACACGGGAAAGAAAAAAAAACCACATCAACGTGTTTCGTGTCCTTTATCGTTCAGTTACCGAAATCTGCCCCCCCCACCCCGCTGAACTCGCTCATGCTGTGTGTGTGTGTGTGTGTGTGTGTGCGTGTGATCCAGTGACCTTGAAGTTTTTTTTCTCTCTCTATTTCTCTCTCTCTCTCTCTCTCTCTCTCTCTCTCTCTCTCTCTCTCTCCTCTCTCTCTCTCTCTCTCTCTCACATACTATTTTGTTATAGAGGGGGAAGACAGAGAGGGAGAGAAAAAAGGTGGGTGGGTGTGTGGCAGGGAGGGGGGAAGGAGGCAGTGAGAGCACGGGAGAGAAAAAGGCGGGGGTGGTGGCAAGCGGGAGAGAAGAAAGGTAGCCAGAAGGAAAGGGAGACGTGACATAGTCTGCCTACGTCACTGGAGAGGGCGGGGCGTCTGGAAATGTGATGAAGATTTCGGAAATATGTGGCCCGGCAGAATATTTCCGAAATCTTCATCACATTCCCAGACGCCCCGCCCTCGCCAGTGACGTAAGCAGAGCCCATGCTGTGTGTGTGTGTGTGTGTGTGTGTGTGTGTGTGTGTGTGTGTGTGCGTGTGATCCAGTGACCTTGAAGTTTTTTTTCTCTCTCTATTTCTCTCTCTCTCTCTCTCTCTCTCTCTCTCTCTCTC
>JAPQNM010000781.1:0-10000 GCA_029783475.1 Metacarcinus magister | reverse complement strand
AGAAGGATTGGAGTGGTCACCCTTTTTAGGGACAGGTTGAATGTGAGCAAACTTCCAGCAAGAAGGATAGGTAGAAGTAGAGAGACACAGACGAAAGAGTTTGACCAGGCAGTGAGCGAGTTCGGAAGCACAGTTTTTGAGAACAACAGGAGGGACTCCATCCGGACCGTAAGCCTTCCGAGAATCAAGGCCAGAGAGGGCCTGGAAAACGTCATAATAAAGAATTTTAATTTTAGGGATGAAGTAGTCAGAGGGTGGAGGAGTAGGAGGAATATGCCCAGTATCATCCAAAGTAGAGTTGGTAGCAAAGGTTTGAGCGAAGAGTTCAGCTTTAGAGAAAGAAGAGACAGCTGTGGGGCCATCTGGTTGAAGTAAAGGAGGGAAAGATGAAGAAGTAAAATTGTTAGAGATATTATTGGCTAGATGCCAGAAATCACGAGAAGAGTTAGAGTTGGAAAGATTTTGACATTTTCTATTGATGAAAGAGTTTTTAGTAAGTTGGAGAATAGATTTGGCATGATTACGGGCAGAAATATATAGGGCATGAGTTTCAGCAGATGGATGGCTACGGTACCGTTTGTGAGCCGCCTCTCTATCATTGACAGCACGAGAACAAGCAGAGTTAAACCAGGGCTTTTTAGCTTTAGTATTAGAGAAAGTATGAGGAATGTATAGCTCCATGCCAGAGATAATCACCTCTGTTATGCGCTCGGCACACAGAGAAGGATCTCTGACATGGTAGCAATAATCATCCCAAGGAAAATCAGAATAGTACTGCCTCAGGTCTTCCCACTTAGCAGAGTTGAAATGCCAGAAGCACCTCTGCTTAGGCGGGTCCTGAGGCTGCACTGGAGTGATAGGACAGGTAACGGAAATAAGATTGTGATCGGAGGAGCCCAACGGAGAGGAAAGTTTAACAGAGTAAGCTGAAGGGTTGGAAGTTAGGAAAAGATCAAGAATGTTGGGCGTGTCTCCAAGGCGGTCAGGGATACGGGTAGGGAACTGCACTAGCTGCTCTAGGTCATGAAGGATAGCAAAGTTGAAGGTTTGTTCACCAGGTTGGTCAGTGAAAGAAGATGAAAGCCAAAGCTGGTGGTGAACATTGAAATCCCCTAAAATGGAGATCTCAGCATAAGGAAAGTGAGATAGGATGTGCTCCACCTTGGAAGTCAAATAGTCAAAGAATTTTACATAGTCAGAGGAATTAGGTGAGAGATATACAGCACAGATGAATTTAGTTAGAGAGTGACATTGAAGTCTTAGCCAGATGGTAGAAAATTCTGAAGATTCAAGATTGTGGGCACGAGAGCAAGTAATGTCGTTACGCACATATGCGCAACAGCCAGCTTTGGATTGAAAATGAGGATAGAGAAAGTAGGAGGGAACAGAGAAGGGGCTGCTGTCAGTAGTCACAGACAACTGTGTTTCAGTTAGGAAGAGAAGATGAGGTTTAGTGGAGGAGAGATGGTGTTCCACAGATTGGAAATTAGATCTAAGGCCACGAATGTTGCAGAAATCGAGAGTAAAAGTATTAGAGGAAGTGTCAAGACACCCGAGGTCGTCAGCAGAGGGGCAGTCCGACCTGGGGACATTTATGGTCCCCTCCCCAGATGGGGACTCCGAGGCTGGGTGTGGTGAAGCCATTTTTAAATTTTGATTTGAAGAGAGTGTAAAAGTGTAAGGTGTAGTAATGTTATGTAGGTAGTAGAAGAAGTTGTCTTTAGAGGGCAGGCTGCAGCTGCTCTCTTGTGTAAATGAGACACTAAGGGAACCGGGAAGAGAGGACACGGAGAATCACTCAGTCTGCAGCACTGCCTACATCCCCGTAAGTACCTCTCCTGGAGTATTCCACCGGGCGGCAGATGTCTACTGCCTACTCCCTACCCCCTTTGATGTTTAAAGGACAACATAACTCTTACTTCACATCCATTTCTTCCTAACTATTAAATCTTCTGTTGTTATGAGGCTGAACATGGCTTGATGGTGATTATGCTCTTCATTACATTGGCATGAAAAATTGTTCACGTAAGTCAGTAATCATGTTCATTTTGAGATACCAGAAAAGCAACCACTGATGTCACTTTCATGTTCTTAGAAGATAAATAGAAAGAATCACGCGACCAGGCAAGCTGGTGAAGAGACATGCTGAGTGCAAACATCCATGCACAGTTCAACTCAACACTTCTTCGGCACGGAGGAATTCGTCAAGAAGCGCTTTAAACTTTAAGTATAGGAAAATGGTACTAGTACTTCCTTCCTTCCTTCTAGCTAATGTTCTGAGGGCAACACACTTAACCAGTCATCAGGGAACTCAAGCCGTGCTATTGTACGTCTTCCCAACTCCCTGAGGTGGGCAGAGCTTGAGCCAACCACTTCACAAACTCAATTAAAAAATTATCAAATTTCACTTGTAGTCTTTCATCCTTGAATATTTCGTGCCAGATTTTCTCGTCTCGTCATCACTATCATCGTCGCTACCTTATGACATCTCAAGGGAGTTTAACGTCATCTAAGATTACACGTATATTCCCTTCGTCATTTCAGAACGTACTGCCGGAGGTGTTCGTGAGGCAATTTGGCGCCACGACGGCTTGTAGCAGTCTCCCCAATACACCATAGAGAACGTGCCGTTAGCAGCTCTGGTGAGAATGTGTTGCTCCACCACATACTATTATAACTTTATTTTTTATTATATTTTTCAATATTCATTGTATTCAATATACATCTTTATTTATGTATTTCTTTTTATTATATTATTATTTATTTTGTTGCGCTGCTGACCAGCGCACACCCATCAACTTTACGCGCACTACTCAACAACATTACCCGTATATCATTTAGAATCATCTTTGTTAAAATATTTATTTTGTTTAATTGTTCAAGTTTATGTCAATAAAATAACCTTAACTGGATCTGAGTTTTCTCATTCTCCAGTGGACCAACTAGCTACAAACACTCACAAGCACCCAATGTTACAATTGGTGACCCCGGAGTGACCTATGGTCAAACAGTGACATACTGCCTGTGCTGAACAAAGAGCACATGTTCCTAGTGTGAAGGCCTGGGTCTTACAGATTCATTCGCTTTCACACTCCCAAGGCAAAAAGTCTCACCTCCATTATGGGGTTCGTGAGAATGAGCCGACGGACGGGAATATTCTACACACTTGTGTAGCTGTCACTTGTAAGGTTCCCCCTCCCACCCACCCTGGCACCTTCTGTGCCCCTCAGACGCCTTCATTGCGTCTTCAGCGGCCTAATGCGCACGCATGCGCGGCCTCTACCCCCTCAGACGCCCTCACTGCGTCATCGGCACGGCCTTATGCCCTCCCCCCTCAGACGCCCTATTACGTCTTCAGCCGCCTCACGCACACTCTACACCCTCTGACGCCTTCTCGCGTCATCATGTTCAACCCCTACCCCCCGCCTCGCGGCGTTAAAGTGATCTTCACCATCGCCACTCACTGCCCTGTGGATTATTCATCACCCTGTGGATTACTCATCGCCCTGTGGATTACTCTACTCGCCCGTGGATAGTACAGTACGGTGCAGACAACGCTCCAGCAGACGCCCTCTTCCACTGCCGTGTCGTCTTCTTACACTCCCAGGCATCATGGTCGCTCTATGCTGATGAAACTACAGATGCAAATCATCTCTTTTCATCAGCTTCACGACCCCTCACCCTGGCATCTGAGCTTCACGGCACATCTGGGGGGACTTCACCTGGACCGACACCTGCACCGACTGTCAAGCCTCCATGGTGATTCGGCACTTGACCTCGTCGGCCCCTCTGCCACACTGCCGGTTATCGCTACATCCTCTCGGCAACCGCCGCTACAGGACTCCCAGCTACCACCCGCAGTCGAACGGTCAATCACCAGCCTCCGCCCAACGCGAGAACTCTTCCCAGGCGAACAAGCATCCACAGCATGACATCATTCCTCCCTTCCTCGTCACTAGGGGGGGGAGTATTGTAGCAGTCTCCCTAATACACCATAGAGAACGTGCCGTTAGCAGCTCTGGTGAGAATGTGTTGCTCCACCACATACTATTATAACTTTATTTTTTATTATATTTTTCAATATTCATTGTATTCAATATACATCTTTATTTATGTATTTCTTTTTATTATATTATTATTTATTTTGTTGCGCTGCTGACCAGCGCACACCCATCAACTTTACGCGCACTACTCAACAACATTACCCGTATATCATTTAGAATCATCTTTGTTAAAATATTTATTTTGTTTAATTGTTCAAGTTTATGTCAATAAAATAACCTTAACTGGATCTGAGTTTTCTCATTCTCCAGTGGACCAACTAGCTACAAACACTCACAAGCACCCAATGTTACAGGCTTTCGGCAGTGAATTCAGCGTTGCCTGCCTCGCCTGTTGCCTCCACTCCGCGGCCCTTAGCACCTCTCCTCTTCCTCCTTCATTCGAGTCTCTGTTCGTCTCGCCTTTGTGTTACAGTACAGGAAGCGAAGTAAACCAGTTTTTTTTCGTAGCATCATGACGAGGCACCGCTTTGTCCTGCAGAGTAATTCTAATCTCTCTCTCTCTCTCTCTCTCTCTCTCTCTCTCTCTCTCTCTCTCTCTCTCTCTCTCTCTCTCTCTCTCTCTCTCTCTCTCTCTCTCTCTCTCTCTCGTCTCCTTGACCTCTATCTTTTTCTGCTCATTTATCTTCCTTTATTTTCTTTTTCAATCTTCCTTTCGTCTCTGCGTTTCTTATATCATCTTCTCTTCTCTTTTTTTCTTTTCTCTTCTCTTCTCTTCTCCTCTCTTCTCTTCTCTTTTCTTCTCTTCTCTTCTCCTCTACCACTCCCTTCCCTATTGTCCCAATCCTGCTGTGTAATAGACTGACGTTATTTTGTCATCAACGGTCTAGAGCAACTCTGTCCTTTATACACTTCTACTATGTTTCTTATACTTCTATAGCTCCTCTCTTCTTCTTCTTCTTCCTCCTCCTCCTCCTCCTCTTCTTCCTTTCTTCCTGCTAGTTTTTTCTCCTGTTCCTCTGTTTCCTTCCTCTAACCGCCTTCTCCCTGTCGCCGTTAACCTCCTCCTTGTATTGTAGGGAGAGAAAGGTAATTTCGAAGATTTATGTTTCGCGTTACAAACTGTAGTCGATTTATTCCCCGCTAATATATATATTTTTAAAATTTTCTTCTATTCTCCCTTATTCCCCTTACGTCTTTCCGTATCCCACCTCCTATTTTTCATTTTTTTTTCTCTCTTCCATGTCCTTCCCTCACTGATTCCATCGCCCTGAATCTATATCTCGGTCACTTTTTCCTGAGTTTGCTGCGTAACTCGTCCGTTCTGCTGCGGTCGGGAGGTAGAGTAAGCACTTTTTTACCCCGTGACTGGAGGAGGCAGGGGAGAGGGGTGCAGGGTGCAGGGTGAGGGCTGAGGGTGTGAGCAACTGACATGAGGACGGTTGTGGCAGTGAAGGGGACGGGACGGTGGTGGCAGCAGCTCCTCTCCCCCTCTTCACTAACGCACAGGCCTCACGCTGCAAATTATGGCATTATAAAACTGCCGAAGCTCTCCAACTTTAACGCCACTGTCGCCGGAGTTTAGATTGCTTGCCTAGATGTACGTCAGGAGAGACTGAGGGACGGACTGAGGTTTTAGGGGACGTGTGTGTGTGTGTGTGTGTGTGTGTGTGTGTGTGTTAAGTTGGGGAGGTTTGGTGGATTTGAGTATTAACATCCGTGTAATTGGTTATGCGATTGAAAGCGAGGAGTATTGATTGATGGAAATGAGGAGTAGGAGGAGGAGGAGGAGGAGGAGGAGGAGGAGGAGGAGGAGGAGGAGGAGGAGGAGGAGGAGGAGGAGGAAGAGGAGGAGGAAAATAAAGTATGGTTAAAGAGAATGAACAAGTGATGCTTTTGTGAAACTGAAATATTAAACGAGGAGGAAATTGACAAAAGAGAAGATAATTGTTGGTATATTGTCTGTTGTCTCTTTTCTTTCTAATTTTGCTTTCGCTCTCTGTCCAGTGTTGATTATTCTTTCTATATTTTTTTATTATTAAAAAAAATTTACCAAATACTGCTTTAATTGAAGACTTAAGTGATTGTCAGATGAACGAAAGACAAATAATACTCTCCTTTCTTGACTAAAAGGAATCACGAACAAGAGAGGAAGGAAGGCTGGCCCAGAGTTTGGCATTACATTCATGAGTAAATTAATGAGTGTAAATTAAACCTTGAATTAAGAAAGTATTCACTTGAGGATAAGTTTAAAATGTTTTATGATAGGTTCTAGGGAGAAGAGAGAACAATAATTCCTATGTTTATACTGCCCATCTTTCTGTGTTACGAAATAGGAGACAGGAGAATATATTGAAGTGGTGAAATGTGGTGAACTGAAGAGCCGTGGTGCTTAGAATGCCATCATCCTTATGCTAATTGTATCATTCAGGTCAATAACTAAAGTGTGGAATATAAAACAGTGTTAGTTATTAAGGTTGTTCCACCCAGGCTCTCAACACTACACCTTTGACTGCTTCCATGCAATATTTAGACAACATAGTGTTCCTTTCTCTCAGTGGGTCTTCATCTCCATAGAATAATCCTTCTATAAGAAAAAGAAAAAACTTCAATCTCCACTGCAAGAGATATCGCATCAACAATCTTTACTTGAAGTTTCATGTTTCTTCAATGCAGGTTCAAAGTGACTAGTTCATATTCATCTTCCATCGTAACACAACTTGAAAAATGTGTAAACCCTTTCCAAAAGTGAACCAAACTTTGATTAGGAGTTCGAAGACTTTCACAAACTCGACTTTTATTGCTACTTCAGGCATGACGTTGTTGTGATCTGCCACTCGTTCCTGTTTTCTTTTTTCATCTCCTGACAAGCATCCTTTTACGGAAATGAGGTGATACATTATTCCTTCCTCTCCCCCACTACAGCTCCTGCCTCCCCTACTCCTTCCCCCTCCCCTCACGCTAACAGTTCCACACACACACACACACACACACACACACACACACACACACACACACACACACACACACACACACTCGGCTTATTGTGATATTTAATAAGTGCTTTATATCAGTGTTTCCTCGCTTTCCTCCGACTAAGAGACGCGGATCATGACAGAACGAAGCTATAACATAAGAAAAAAATAAAGCTCCGTATTAACCATACCATCTACACCACACATCCAATCTTTCTCTCACTCCTCCTTTCCTTCCTTTCCTTCACTACTGTCTAGACCACCTTCCTTCTTTTCCTCTCACTTTTCCTTCCCTCGCTCTCACAGTCTAATAGGAAGATAAAATGAAGGAAGGATGGATGGATGGAAGAAAGGAAGGAAGGAAGGAAGGAAGGAAGAAAGGAAGCAAGGAATGAATGAATGAAGGAAAGAAATGAATGAATGAATGAATGAATGAATGAATGAAGGAAGGAAGGAAAGAAAGAAGGAAGGAAGGAAGGAAGGAAGGAAGGAAAGGATGAAAGGAGGGAGGAAGAAAGAGATGAAAGGAGGAAGGAAGGGGTGGGTGGAGGGAGGAAAGAAGGAAGGGTTGGAGGAATGCCATTAAACAGCATCACTGACTGAGAGTAGACTAATGGCAGCCTGGTGACAGTATGAAAGTAAACAGAGCCTCGGTGTTGATCCTCGTGAGGGTAATGGCCGGGTGATTCCCTCGCTTCGCCTCCCCCAAGCTAGCTCCAGCACGCCGACCCCCAGATAACGGGTGACGGGATATGTTGACACAGACCATCCGCTGCCATTAATATCCTCCCGTTGCCTCTCACACGCTGCTATCCCCCCCTCCCCTCCCCTCTCCCTCCCTAGCCTCCCTTTAATGGCTGACTTCATCGGGATATAAACATTCTCGTTCGTGACCTCACCTCTCATGACTATCAATCGTCTGTCTGGCGGGGCGGCGACGGAAGATGAGGTGTGGGTGTGCTGTGAGACCCTCGTCATGTCAGAGCATCTTCCGTTACGGCTCATTTTGTTATATTTGGATCTTGCAATGCATCAGTTTAAGGAATGGCTGTCAGTTTAAGGAATGATCGTCAGTTTAAGGAATGGCTGTCAGTTTAAAGAATAGCCGTCAGTTTAAGGAATGGCTGTCAGTTTAAGGAATGATCGTCAGTTTAAGGAATGATCGTCAGTTTAAGGAATGGCTGTCAGTTTAAAGAATAGCCGTCAGTTTAAGGAATGGCTGTCAGTTTAAGGAATGGCTGTCAGTTTAAGGAATGGTTGTCAGTTTAAGGAATGGCTGTCAGTTTAAGGAATGGTCGTCAGTTTAAGGAATGGCTGTCAGTTTAAGGAATGGCTGTCAGTTTAAGGAATGGGTGTAAGTTTAAGTAATGGCTGTCAGTTTAAGGAATGGCCGTCAGTTTAAAGAAGGGCTGTCAGTTTAAGGAATGGCTGTCAGTTTAAAGAATGGCTGTCAGTTTAAAGAATGGCTGTCAGTTTAAAGAATGGCTGTCAGTTTAAGGAATGGCTGTCAGTTTAAAGAATGGCTGTCAGTTTAAGGAATGGCTGTCAGTTTAAAGAATGGCTGTCAGTTTAAAGAATGGCCTCCTGTGTTATGTTTGTTGATAATTTGGATGGGATAATTTTAATGCAATTTTGATAACCACATGTACTTACATATAAAGTAAGAAAAAGCAGAAGAAAAGAAAAAAAAATACAAGGTAAAGGAATGTGTTTATCTTTTCTTTAAATATATTTATTTAATTATTTATTCATTCATCTATGTTCGCGTATAGATAGAGAGATAGATAAATACGCACGTTCACTGTAACCTATCGTGGATCCTGAGTGTGTCGCTCATCAGGTAAACACACACACGCACACACACACACACACACACACACACACACACACACACACACACTGCCACATTTGTGAACAATTTTCTGCCTTTCATTTTGTTAAATAGAACTTTGTTAAACTTGAACTCATTACTACGAGAGAGAGAGAGAGAGAGAGAGAGAGAGAGAGAGAGAGAGAGAGAGAGAGAGAGAGAGAGAGAGAGAGAGAGAGAGAGAGAGAAGAGAGAGAGAAAAAGAGAGAATCCCACCTTATACCTCCTCGTTCATGCCTCCACACACCTTGCCCAAACAGCCTTGTAGACGCAGATTTTCTCTCTTCCCAGCAGATATTGGCCACTTATACCCTTAAGTGGCACATCCCATTATAGTTTAACACCTGATCACACGTACAGGAACCTTTACCACTTCCCTCCAGCCCTCCGCCTCCCCTCACTTCTCGCCACACCCCCGAAGGCACGTAAGTCTCCTCTTGTTATGACACTAGTTAGTCCTCAAGGAGTGTGGAGAATCTTCAAGAACCTTCATAATGTTCCCCTTAATTAAGCCGCGCTCTTAGGATCAAATCATAATTCTTTATAAGTATGGGCAGAGTTTTGGCCACTGATGTAAACGCCTTTTACCGTGACGACAGCAGGCGCAGCGCGCCCGCTGCCCCCTCACTAGGCCTAGTCAGAGAGCGGCGCACAAGCCATAGTGTGTAATCCTTGTGTGTAACGGTGGTATGATGGAAGCCTGGGTGGTAATCTTCTCTTCCGAGCTAGGGCACAGTGTATGGATGTGAATGCAAGGAACTACAGATGGTCAGAGTCCCGCAGAAAAGTGTGCCAGATGTGTGACATGGGAGAGGATGAGACGGTAGAGCATGTAGTACTGGAATGTGAAAAGTATGACCGTGACAGAATGGAAATGATGCGTGTGACTCTAACCGAAATGGGACGTGAAATGAATGAAGTGATTGAAAGAACTGGAAGGGAATGGATGGTGTTGTTGGTGGGACTGTGTGGGGAGACGAGTGAACGGATGATTGACGCGGCGAAAGAGTTTTTGGAGAAAATGTGGTACACGAGATCGAGAAACTAGGGCGTGTAATTAGACTATGCATCTTTTATTTTATTTTTTTCTGTGTGCTTTTCATTTTTTGTTCTTATCCCCCTCACAGGAGCTGCCGATACAAAGGCCTGGGGTG
>JAPQNM010000775.1:62500-75605 GCA_029783475.1 Metacarcinus magister | reverse complement strand
TTTTTCTTGGTTTTTTCTTGATTATTCAATACAAATTTCGGATTTTGAGTTAGAACAATAATTTTTGTAGTTTTTTTATCCTTTCTTTTCTCCATTGCAAAAACAAAACATTGAAAATTGGTTGATAAGTTCTTGAGATATACGCATTTGAAGAAAGATTTTTAGTTATGAGAAAAACGCGTTTAAAGTTTTGCTTACTTCTACTGACAATAAAAAGCTTACAAAGAACATTGGGGTGAGTTAGGACACTAGCACTAACTATATATAGTGTGCCCCAGCCTGGTATGAATTATCTTCTGTTAGTCTCTTCTTCTTCCTTCCAGTCTGGGTTTCCTGCTCTGTATCCTCTTCTGCTTTTTTTCTTTTTTCTTTTTGGTCTTGGTGTCTGGTGCCTCTTTCTCTCCGTGTCTCTTCTCCCTAGTGCAGAAGTGGTGTGGCTAGATATTCCAAATCCAATGCTCTTCAACAAATTGGACTCGGAGTATCCAAAATTGTGCTTCCAGATTGTCATCTGAGACACAAAGCGAACCCTGTGTAGTCCGAGTCTATCCACTTGTTAGTCAAGTCAACCTCCACATTCTGCATGCATTTCCCATAGATCTCAAAAAATATAACAAAATACGTGCGAAAACCCCATATTTCTAGCTTTTATGAGACCTAGAACATCAACACTAGAATATTTAAGTGGCCTGCGGGCTCACCAAGCCCCCTTTAAATGTTCGCCAAGCCCTTTAAAAATTCATGGAAGGCATTAAAATTTTTTCCCTGAGATACACCTTGCCCTGAACAACAGAAGATGCAAAAAAACTGAAAACTCATTTTTTAAGGTAAACTCGTCAAGTTGCGCCCCGTAAGACGGGCACCATCGTTCATGCCGGACCAGTAGTTGGTAAAACCTCTATACGTACTACTGATCTCGCCACTGCCAGGCCTCCTCGTCTCAGAGAGTCCCACTATATCCTTCCTCAGCCTACTGAGCTCATCCGATAGATGAGGTAGTCGGTGGTCCCTCTGAGAGTGGTCGGCCGACCACTCTCAAACCCTCCCCACTCTGCTATCAGGGACCACAGTGTTTCTTGTAAGGTAGAACTTAGAATGGAACATTTCAAGATCATAGACTTGTATGATGAAATAGATTTACGGACTCTAGAATTCATACACATCAGAACCAGAAAACCAAAAATGAACAATATGCAGAATGCTGACCCACTCAACATTCTCTAACTTGCCTGCCCAATCTTTTATTGTGTTTTACCTCATTGACGTTCTATTTTAACTTATTTTTACGTTTTTAGTAATTATTTCTCATTGCCTTTGATGATTTTATATGTATCCTTATATTAGTGTTTTATTTTGTAGAACCACTGATGATGACTTAAAGAAGAAGTCGAAACGTTTGGTACCATTAAACGATGTTCGTGACCTCCCTCGTTGTGTTGTTCCTTCTACGACTGAGATTCCCCATGAACACCCCATTTTATGTTATATATATATATATATATATATATATATGTAAATAAATATATATATATATATATATATATATATATATATGTAAATAAATATATGTAAATAAATATATGTATATATATATATATATATATATATATATATATATATATATATATATTTATGTACATAAATATATATATATATATATATATATATATATATATATATATATATATATATTTATGTACATAAATATATATGTATATATATATATATATATATATATATATATATATATATATATATATATATATACATATATATATATACATATATATATATATATATATATATATATATATATATATATATACATATATATATATATATATATAATATATATATATATATATATATATATATTATATATATATATATATATATTATATATATATATATTATATATATATATATATATATATATATATATATATATATATATATATATATATATATTATATATATATGTACGCAACACCATAGCTTGCTCTCGTGCCCACGTCCTTGAATCTTCTGGAGTTTCTACTATCTTGCTTAGATTTAACCGTCACTTTGGCACTAAACTCTTTTGTGTTTTTTATTTTTCTCCTAACTCCTCTGATTTTGTAAAATTCTTTGAGTATTTTACTTCCAAATTGGTGCAAATCTGAACTAACTTTTCTTGCGCTGAGATCTCCATTCTTGGAGATATTAATGTTCACTACCAGTTTTGGCTTTCATATTCTTTCAATGCACCTGGTGAACAAGCCTTCAACTTTGCTATCCTACATGATATAAATCAACTGGTGCAGCATCCTACTCGTATTCCTGACCGCTTTGGTGATACGCTCAACATTCTCGACCTTGTCCTTACTTCTAATCCTTCGTTTACCCTGTCAAACTGTCCTCTCCGTTGGGCTCCTTCGATCACCGCCTTATTTCAGTATCTTGTTCTATCGCTCCATTACCGCCTCAGGACCTGCCGAAGCGGATGTGCTTCTGTCATTATACTTTGGCTAAGTGGGATGACCTGAGGTGGTACTATGCTGATTTTCTATGGAATGATTACTGCTTTTGCGTCAGTGATCCATCTCTTTGTGCCGAACACATAACGGAGATTATTGTCTTAGGTATGGAAGTGTACATCCTATATACTTTTTCTAGCCCTAAAGTTCACAAACCTTGGTTCAACTTAGATTTATAAATAAATTTAGCTATAAAGTGAATGCATACAATAAAAGTCAATAATATCTGCAGTAATGCTAGAGGATATGGTTTGTCATTATGGCTCTAGGTTAACTTTATTCATTCAGTAGAATGAACCCACGCCTGTAGTTGTCGTATGCATGAGGAAGGAAGTGCGAGAGGCTGAAGATCTGAGACTACAACCCGATGGGAGTGGGTTGTCAATGACTTCCTAACATTGAATTATTATCTTGGATTCTAATCATGACTTAAACCAATTTTATAGGGTCGTTTCTCTTTACCACTTCATAATTTTTTCATATTATTAATTTTTGCCTATCAATTGGCATAAAAATCATTCCACTGCCAGTTAGATTGTACTACCCACAAAAAAATTAACAAATGGTATTGAAGCACACAGACCTTCGACCATTTATCTCCATACCAGACCACGCCCGTGCACACACAGCTGTTGTTATGGCTGTCCTGTGAAATATTCCCAGTCTTCCTTAATAAGCCCAATATACGCACACAGTAGGTAGCCAAGACACATAACTGCTTTACAGTCACACTTTTCTGATAACTATGATTCAATTTTGAAACTATAGTCTGCTGAGCACTTTTCAAAGGAGATTTCTTCCTTAAAAATCCAAAACAAAAGACGCGCCTAGAAGAACATAGTTGTAGCTTGGTCATTCACGCATCTTACGATCACCAACCTTGTTCACGAGTCTTCATCTACACCTTCATTTCCCTCAAAGGCATCCATTGCGTACCCAAATCACACTTTTATCCATCACATCATCCAGACCAATCGCATCCATAACCATCCATCCATCTTTGTGTATCCAAAGTACTACTACATACTCCTCACTCCTTCTCTTAAACTACGTTTATATTTTATTATATTCTTTTACTCGCATATCCTTAATCACTTCCACTAAACAAATTAAACACCAATCTACGCCTTGTTCTGCCATTGATTTACAGTTTAATATGTATATTTTCATGTCCATTTTACAATAAAAGTTAATCACGTAAGTACCCAATTCTATTTGACATCTATAGTTTTTGTCCTGCTTGTAGATTGATGACACACCAAGTGGTTGCAAGCCAAGAATATCAAAATACACTCCATCAAATCCCTTTTCTTATCTAATAAGTATCTATGAACTCTACCAAGCATCAGAACATATGATGGAAATTACCATACTTACGTACCCATTTTCAACTCAAGTACACAAACTCTTCACCTGTTTGTACGTACAAGCAAGGGCATTTCTAAGGGGGGGCCAAAAGGGATAAAGGTCCCTCCAGATTTTAAGCTGGCCCATGGGTTGGTGTAAGGGGTTGTTGGTAGCGTGGCTGTGGTTAAATAAGGCTCGGAGACGTGGCGGGGGTTTATTAAACAATAAACACAAAGGAACTGGACAGAGGAGTGACGATGTGGTGCGACCTTGCCGTGTCAAGATGATGCCCGGACTGATGCGGGCGGCTGGGTCGGCAAGGTGACGCGTTGGGTCGACTCGTAGTTGCCAGACGTCACAAGATACATAGAGCGCGCTAAATACAAATAGGGATACAAGGCAATGATATATACAATACCTCAGCTCCCTACACTGCTCGGCCACCACCAACGAAATGTCCCCATTTCTTAAAACACCGGGTGAAACGAGGACACCAGTGGATGGTGACATTACTGTGCAGGAAACTGAGACATCAAAAGAGAAAATACATACATAAAAATGCAAAAATAATAATTTACCTGACAAAATAATTAAATACTAATCTATGCACTCTACAATAGACAAACAAATACATATATGCATAATACATGAGTAACTTGGTGCATAGGAATTAAGTACAGGTAGAGGTATTCCTGGAGCGGAGGAAATAATGGCAAGGAGGAGCAGAAACTGTAGTGTCAGGAGTGGTGTTGTGTGTGATGTGAGGTGGAATCACAGCAGAATCGAAACCCTTGGATACTTTCTTTAGGGAGTCTAAATGAGCTACTGACTCCTCTAGAGACTGAAGGTTCAATAATTTGACTTTATTCCCGTGCAATTTAGCAATCACTCTGAAAGGGCCATTAAATTTAGGTTGCAGCTTGGATGACGTTACGTTTACGAGGGAAAACACTATGTCGCCAACATTAAGGTTGAAAGATGACGCATCCTTGTTATGGTAGGCAATCATGTCCTCTTTGGAAAGTGAAAGTGATTCTGCAACTCGTTGGTGAATCTTTTGAAAGGATGCCACAGTAACTTTAAAATAGTCATCCATATTATATACTACACTTGGAGACTCTGAAAATAGGTCATATGGGGAGGCGTTTATCTGAGCCAAAGATGACAAAATGAGGAGTTTCTGCAATTGATTTATGAATTTGTGAGTTTAGAGAAGCCATGACCTGTGGCATATATGAATCCCAAACTGTGTCTGTGGGTTGAATAAATGAGCGAAGCAAATCAAGGACTTTTCTGTTAAGACGCTCGACTAAACCGTTAGAACTGGGTCTGTACGGCAGAACAGTGCACTTCTTAATATGAAATTGCTTACAAAGAGCATCAAGAATTTGATTGACAAATTCTGTACCATTATCAGAGAGTAAGGTCTTAGGGGTGGTAAAAGGACAAATTATGTTGTTAACAATGGCACGAGCAATAGTCACAGCAGGTTTATCTGGAAGTGGCACTAAAATAGAGAATCTTGAAAAGTGATCAACTGCAACAAGCAAGTATCTGTTACCTTTTTCAGTAATAGGCAATGTAAGAAGATCAATAGCCACTAAATCCCATGGTTGAGCAGGAACTGGATAGTTCAGAATAGGGACGTGAGAGTGAACATTACCTTTGTTAATGGCACAGGTATGACAAAGATCTATGTGTGCGTTGATATCAGTACGCATAGTGCGCCAAAAATACTTGAGTCGCGTCTGAGAGAGGCATTTTTCTTTACCTGGGTGGCCAGCATGAATGGAGTCATGTACAATTTTAAGAATTTTAGGCACGATAGAATCAGGAATTACCATTTGATGAATAATTCTGCTTGGTTAATTTTTTCCTTCCAAGGTAGTACTTTTATATAACATACCATCTTGCAAAATGTATAAGGATAGTGAAGTAATCTTATCAGGAAGATCTGAATCATCACCTGACTCTAGAAAATAGATTAGCTTGGAACAGAACAGATCCTCACGCTGTGCATCAATAATGTCAGTTTGAGAAACTGTCTCCAGAGCTGCTGGAGCAGTGGTAATAGGAAGGGCATGAGCAAAATTACGTGACAGTACATCAGCTGCAAGGTTTGACTTGCCTTCAATGTCTGTAACCTCAGCAGGAGTGGCCTTGGGGTCATTAGTAACATCAAAATGCTCTGCACTATATGGTTCATGAAATAACTGAGACAGGTCAGTGTGAAAAACATCTTCAGGGTCAGCAACTGGAGGCTGAGATAACTGAGACGAGTCAGTGTGAGAAACTTCTCCAGTGTCAGAGACTGAAGGTTGAGCCGAAGAATTTTCACCATTAGTGACATTTTCAGATATGACCTTGTCCGAGGAGAGAACAGGAATTTTTCTGTACCTGTAACGGAGCATTTTAGCACCGGGAAATATATCGACATTATTTTTAGTTAGATCAGGGCTCCCTAACAAGATGTCAGCAGGTAGGTTAATTCCATCAACGATGTAAAATACAACAGGAAGAGGTGTAACGTCGTTGAGCAAATACAAATCAAAGGGGTGTTTCCCAATAGTAGATATAGAAGATGAATTCACTCCACACAGGCGGATGTCTGGTGGATCTAAAGCAAGGATGCGGTTGCCTTTTATACGCTGAAAACAATCTAGAGACATCAGACTGACTGAAGCATCAGTCTCGATAAATACTTTAGCAGGACGACACATTATTTCTGCTTGTACAATTAGGGCAGAGTTCCAAAGTATTGCTAGAGATGGTACGTAAGGGGAGTTCTGTGTCGTCAACATGAGAAGAAGGCTGGCTAGGACGGTTCTCTAGTCAGGAACGAGATGATGATGCCTGATTCTGTTTTGCGAGAGCATAGCATTGACGAGAAGAATGATAACCTTGGCCATGATACTCACAGTATTTACTTGGTTCGTTATTTTGCCTATAGTAACATTTGTTAGCAGTGTGTCCTCTTTTGTGACAGTGAAAACAAGTAAGTTGGTGGTAAGGGGACTTAGACCTTGAACGTGCCTGAAAATTAGACAGTGAATTAGTAATGGGTGGTTTAGTCTGTGAACGAGCACGGTCTGTTTCCATAGGAATGGGATTTGATTGATTGATTGGTGACAATAGATCATGGTGCCGAAACATCGAGGTCATATGGCACCGTACAAAAAAACACTAAAAATTAAAAAGCTACATAAATACTACATAAAAGGAAAAATAAATCTACAGGAGGTGGAGAAAGCCACTTTCCTGTAGGAATTTTAACACTTCATGTCCCGGGGAGAGTGCCTCCTCCCCCAGCACCAGAGAGAGAGAGAAACTCCCATCTCTGCTCCGACACTGGGCGAGGTACTGCTCTCGCAGTTCCCTCAGACTGGGGCACTCGACCAGCAAGTGCCGCACAGTCAGGGGAACTAAGCAATCATCACAATATGGGCTCAACTCCCCGGGACATGAGGAAACCGTGGGTGAGGCGGGTATGGCCCGTCCGTAGACGGGCCAATGCTGTCTCACGGCAGCGGCCTCGGACGTGCGCATAAGACCAGGGGCTCACAGCTCTTGCGGTAATTGCACCCATCTTGGAGGTAGCTCTATTGGCATTCCATCTCTCTTGCCAAACTAGAACAATAGCAGCTCGAATTGTGGGAAACAGGTCTCTGTGAGGGACGGGGCAGGTAGTGACTTGACGTGAGGCGCCAGTCTTAGCTAGCTCATCTGCCTTCTCGTTCCCTTTAACAGAGACATGGGCTGGTACCCAACAAAAAGTAATTCTGTGCCCACGACGGGCTGCTAGTACGAGCCAGTTGAAAATTTCTGAGACTATTGGATGTACGTTATTAAAATCCTCAAGGGCTGACAAAGCTGCTCTGGAGTCTGAAAAAATAACAAAACCTCCAACATTCAAGGTAAAAAAGAGATTTTATCGCTACTAAAATGGCCCACAGCTCTGCGGTAAAAATTGATGTACAGGGGGGTAGACTGCCGCACCGGGTAAAATCAGGGAAGACCGCTCCAAATCCGACGCCTGCATCGGATTTGGAGCCGTCAGTAAAAATGGGCGTGCAACCCTCATGTACGGAGGCATGATCGGTGAACAAAGTCCTCGCAGCATGCTCCGACATAGCACTCTTGTTAGCCGGCATGTAACGGCAATACGATACTGCCAGCCGCTTCCACGGCGGGACAGGCAATAATCGTGGGACAGCTATGGCAGGGCGAGGAAGGGACAACTCTTCAATCACGCCACGAGCCCGAAAGCCAAAAGGCTTTGGGAAGTGCGGGTGTTGGGTGAAAGTGGCGTCCCGTGAAGTGTCCGTCACAGCACTGTAAGTGGGATCACCATAGAGACTTTGGCATCTGAACCACAAACGTGCCATCTGAGTCTGACGGTGAAGGTCGAGGGGTAACACTCCTGCATCTACGAGTAGACTGGGGATTGGGCAAGACCGAAAGGCGCCCGTCGCCAGTCTGATTCCACCGTGATGTACAGAGTCGAGAGTACGAAGGCGAGGGGATGTGGCTGAAGCGTAGACTTGGGAACCGTAATCTAACTTGGACAGAACGAAACAGTGATATAAACGGAGGAGAATGGTGCGGTCAGCTCCCCAAGACACATGGGAAAGAAAACGGAGCAAGGGACATCCGCCGCTGGCAAGCCGCTTTCAGGTCCCGCAGGTGTGGCAACCATGTAAGGCGTCTGTCAAATATTAAGCCCAAGAATCGAGTCGTTTCAACTACTGGCAGTCTCCTGCCATAGAGGTATAGGTCTGGATCCCTAAAATCACCTCTGCTTCGAGAGAAAAGCATAGCAACCGTCTTTGTGGGGGAAAAGTTAAAACCATGACTATCGGCCCAACGGGTGACCCGGCCAAGAGCCAACTGGATGTGTCGCTCGGCCACATCGAGACGAGAGGAAACGTAGGAGAGGGAAAAGTCATCAGCGTATAGCGTGCATCGAAAGTCCCGGTGGACGCACTCGGTGATGCTATTGATGGCAACGCTGAATAGAGTGACACTGAGGACACTACCTTGTGGGACTCCTTCTTCTTGCTCAAAATGAGCTAGAAAGAGCAGTGCCCACCCTCACCCTAAAAGTACGGTCCTGTAAAAAAGACCGGAGGAACAGAGGGAGGTGACCCCTGAGTCCAACCGTATGGAGAGCTCGTAGAATGCCATACCTCCAGGTGGTGTCGTATGCCTTTTCAAGGTCGAAAAAGACGCTCACAACCCGCTGCCTGCAAGCAAAAGCTTGGCAGATAGTTTTTTTCTAATCGCAGAAGAGCGTCTAGAGTAGAGCGAGATCGACGAAAACCACACTGTACTGCCGAAAGATGGCCACCCTTCTCAAGGAACCAGACTAGACGAGTGTTAATCATCTTCTCCAAAACTTTAATCATGCAAACGGTAAGGGCAATGGGTCGATAGCTAAGGGGGAGTGAGGCGTCCTTTCCAGGCTTGGGGATTGGTATGACTATAGCAGACTTCCAGGAGGGTGGTACGTATCCGTCACTCCACATCCTATTAAATAATCCTAGGAGGAAGGACAGTGATCCAGAATTTAGGTGACGGATCATTGAATATGTAATGTTATCTGCCCCTGGGGAAGAGTCCTTACAGGAAGATAAAGCTGAACGCAGTTCCGGTGGAGAGTAAGGGACATTGTAGTTTTCACCCCCACGAGATGAAAAGTCTAGTTGGCGAGCCTCGTCTGCCTCAAACTGGCGACGCACTGCTGGAGATCTCGAAGCCCGGCTGGACACCATAGAAAAAGTCTCAGCGAGTGTGTTGGCTACCGCCTGGCTGTTAGATACCTTATCCCCGTTGACATGGAGGACCGGAGGCGGACCTGGAGAGAACTTTCCTGCTATCTTCCGCACGCGCTTGAATACCTGCGACATAGGTGTCTGCACGTTCAATGTGGAGACAAAAGATGCAAGGGACTTACGGCGAGCATCCTTGAGGACTCGGCGAGCCTTAGCTCTAGCCAGTCTGTATTGTCCCCGGAAAAAATTCGGTTTTGTGTCGACGGTACCTACCAAAAGCTCGACGACGCTCTGTCACTGCCTGTCTACACTCATCAGACCACCAGGGGACCGGTCGGCGCTTGGTAAACCCTGTGGTCTGAGGGATGGAAAGCTCACCAGCTCGCTGGAGTATAGATGTAAAATACTCGACAGCGCTGTCTATGTCTAAAAACTCATCAACCTCGCAGTCAACTATGGCAAGTTGTTTAAAAAGTCCCCAGTCAGCGCGGTCTAGCCGCCAGCGGGGGACACGGGGTAAGGGGAGGACGTCGGGAGAAGACAGGAGTATAGGGTAGTGGTCACTCCCACAAAGATCTCCTGTGACGCTCCATGTGAAGTCAAGTAGGGTGTCAGGGAGAACACAATGATAAATCTAGAGCCGAGGTGGTGTCTGTCTGGATGTGGTAGTGTGTATGGTCACCGGTGTTAAAAATACCTAGATCTAAGGCTTCAACCACAGTGGCAATCATTGCTCCCCTGGGGTTGATAAGTGTATCTCCCCACAGGGTGTGCTGACCATTAAAATCTCCTAAAAGAATAAACGGGGAAGGCAATTGCTGGACTAGGGAAACGAAGTCCTCTCTGTCTACTGGAGAATTGGGAGGGAGGTATAAAGAGCAGACAGTGTATGTTCTCCTGAGGTGGAGCTGGACAGCCACCAGCTGCAGGGGGAGACAATAAAAGAGGTAAAAGCAATGCCGCGTGAGTTATCTAAAAAAATTGCTGTTCCACCATGATGGCCTTGCGCGCGATCATGAGGAGAGTAAAAGCCAGAGTAACCCCTGGGTGTAGGATGGGAGGACGAACCAATCATACTCTCCTGCAGACAGACACAGACCGGCTGGTGTCTTCGCAGGAGTAGACTGAGCTCCTCCCAATTTCCCTCTCAACCCACGAAGGTTCCACTGTAAAATATTAAAAATATTAAAATTAACGGTGCGTGGGGAGGCCCCTAGAGGAGACCCTCCCAACACCAGTATCCTTCTTGCTCTTACCCTGCCTAATGGCAGTGGCTAGAGCAGTGGAGGCAGTGGACAATCGCCTTGCAGTCTTTCCTAGCCCAGTGGCCAGTGAGGTGGCCACAGCAGCAGGAGCAGTGATGACGGCGTGAGCCGACAACGGGGTAGGAGTGACGGCCGGAGCCGACACCAAGGCGGGAGTAACGGCCGTAGCCGACACAGGGGCCTGAGTAACGGCCAGAGCCGTCACCGGGGCAGGAGTGTTGGTCGAAGTCAACACCGAGGTGGGAGTGACGGTCGGAGCCGACACCAGGGGGGGGAGTGACGACCGGAGCCGACAGCGGGGTGGGAGTGACGGCCGGAGCCGACACCGGGGTGGGAGTGACGGCCGGAGCCGACACCGGGGTGGGAGTGACGGCCGGAGCCGACACCGGGGTGGGAGTGACGGCCGGAGCCGACACCGGGGTAGAAGTGACGGCCGGAGCCGACACCGGGGTAGAAGTGACGGCCGGAGCTGACACCGGGGTGGGAGTGACGGCCGGAGCCGACACTGGGGTGGGAGTGACGGTCAGAGCCGACACCGGGGAGGTAGTGACGGCCGAAGCCGACACTGGGGTAAAAGTGACGGCCGGAGCCGACACTGGTGGGGGCCTTCGAGGCCCACCAGAGGGTGTAGAGGATCGTGCCTCCTTAGGAAGGGGCACCTCCTCGATGGAGTCCTCACTTCTGCTACGCTTATGGTGTGATGGCGTAGCAGTAGGGGTCTGAGTGAGTTCCTCTGACACCTCCATAGATGTAGAGGGCAGAGCAGCAGGAGCAACAGCATTTTTGTGGGAATCATTTTGTGGCTTAGCCACTTGGTGCACTGTAGCAGTCGTTTTGCGTAATTGACGTCTATTATTATGAGAGGAAAGCATAGTTGCATAAGTCACTCCTGGACGTATATGCGTAGTAAAAACTCTACGCTTTGCTTCGGCAAAATCAATTTTCTCCGTGGTCCTGATGGAGAGTACTTCCCTCTCAAATCTGTAACGGTCGCAGTCTTTTGAGTAAGCTGGGTGAGGTCCGTGGCAGTTAAAACATGAGACAGGACCAGGGCAGGTCGTGCCATCGTGATCCGTTGTACCACAGGACGGGCACACCGCTGGTAGGCCATCTTGTAACCTACGGCAGGAACGACTGACATGTCCGAATGCCTGACAGTGATAGCATCGCCTAGGGGACGGTATGTATGCTTTTACTGGGAGGCGGAGCCACGCCAGTTTGACAACTTCAGGCAGTTTGAGTCGGTCGAAAGTGAGAAACAGGGTAGGGGTGGGAACAAGAACTCCATCAACTTTCCTTTGTAGACGATCAACTCCTACAACACCCTGATCACTCAGTTCGTGTAGAAGCTTTTCGGTTGAGTAGCGCATGACGTCACGAGAAAAGATGACCCCCTTACACTGGTTGAGGGTAGCGTGTGGAGTACACGCCACCTGCGTTCCAGGGACAGAGGAGATCGCTCTGAGGCGAGCACTCTCTTCCGGGGACGACACCTCCACTAGGAGACTACCATCCCTTTGGGAGGAGACCTTAGGCTCGCGTCCACAAACTTTAATGAGTGCTCGATGTACGTCAAATATGTCTAGATCCATGACAGACACACCATCAAGAGACTTGATGACAAGGAATTGTTCGTAATATGCCGGTTCGAAAGTACCTGGTAGAGTCTGAATGAGAGGGCCTGAAAAGCCCTTCTGTGCGTTAACGCGTCTTTGTTTTCTTGGCTTATAATTTTAAAATTCTCGGTTCGAATCTGTAGAATTCGAAGCGGAGGGGACAGTGGTCCCAATTGCACCACCCGTGGCCCGGAAAGGCTCAAGCGTGGCGATAAGGGAAGATCGAGAAGAAGAGGCCGGGGACGAGCGGACGTCAGGGAGCGAGCTTGGTCGCGAAAGTGGTGGTGAAGATGCCATAAATTATTCAGAAAACATTCGCTTCCCCACCCCCCCACCCACCACGGAGCCCAACAAGGGAGGGATGTATGTTGAGGCACGACGGCTCTCAACAGCCCTAGGGGTAGTGGGGGAAGTATACGCAGCCACTGCCTGGAGTGAGGTGGCAGCCGCGGGACCGTTGCGGTGCCCACCAGACAGCAGCCGCTTGACCCTAGCCAACGCATGACCAGCCGATTGATCCAGCGGGGCCACACTGGACCACCTGTCTTACCCCAACTCCCCCACCAAAGAAGTGTGTTGTCCACCGCAGG
>JAPQNM010000775.1:52500-55000 GCA_029783475.1 Metacarcinus magister | reverse complement strand
TCTAAATATCAAGCAAAATACAACTCAAAAAAATATGTTTGAATTGTTTAAATATTCTCTATTAAGAATTATGATAATATAAAATCTAAATTTAAACTCTCGCTTGACGATGACGTCATCGGGCAGGACGTTCCTTAAGATATTGGTAATAGGCTATTTAACGTAATAAGAAATAATTATTATTCATAATCATAACGGTCGGTAATAGGCAATAATTAATAGATAATCAAACAACAATAATATGTTATGATATATAAATCTTTAGATAATGATCATAATAATTTTATAGTAAATATATTTTTATATAATGATAATAATAATGTTATAATTAATATATCAATATATAATGAAAATACTTTTAATAGGCTATAATTTATATATCTTCAAATAATAATATATAATAATAGGCTATAATTAATATATTGTCAATAAATTATATTATAATGTTCAATGGTTGGCGCATGATGACGTCATCGTACGGGATATTCAACCGTTGGCGCACGACACCATGCAAGTAATACATCATCTTCAATTACTAGTAACTAAACTTCTGTTAACATAACTCCTTTAGATACCCTTAATTAAGCTATGATTGATATATTATCTTCAAATATACCGATAACTAAGATTTAATTAATATATCGTCTTCACATAACGGAGACTACGCTATGATACATACAATATATCTTCGTTACATACCGGTTGCATTGTCCTAATACTATTTTTGATAAATTGTTTGCATTATTATGATGCATGAAAAATGGGTTTTAATGATATTGATAATTGACTATAAAAAAAAACAGCAGCGAATGCAACGCCTGTGAAGTTCAATTGCCAGATGTCGCCAGAACGAAACTATCTGAATTATGCGCCACGACATTTTTGCGCGACTGTACCTTCAGTAGTAGATGTAGATTCCAGGGCAGGGCAGGTCAAAAAAGCTTGTTGGTGTTTGGCGTCCTTGGAGATAAAAACTTTCCTTCTTTATTTTCTCTCTCTCTGTCCAGCTTGATTATCCCACCGTTGATCCACCACATGTAAGGGGTTGTCGGTAGCGTGGCTGTGGTTAAATAAGGCTCGGAGACGTGGCGTGGGTTTATTAAACAATAAACACAAAGGAACTGGACAGAGGAGTGACGATGTGGTGCGACCTTGCCGTGTCAAGATAATGCCCGGACTAATGCGGGCGGCTGGGTCGGCAAGGTGACGCGTTGGGTCGACTCGTAGTTGCCAGACGTCACAAGATACATAGAGCGCGCCAAATACAAATAGGGATACAAGGCAATGATATATACAATACCTCACCTCCCTATATTGGGCCCCCCACTTTTATGGTCGCTTATGAAAGAAACAAAATATACGAAAAATACCCAGAGAGAGAGAGAGAGAGAGAGAGAGAGAGAGAGAGAGAGAGAGAGAGAGAGAGAGAGAGAGAGAGAGAGAGAGAGAGAGAGGCTGATAAGACAACACAAAAGTCATTAGTATTGCTACAGAAAAGACTTGTGGGTATTATTGGTCAAACAAGCAGATATGAACACACCTCACCTGTATTTAAAAACTTTAATATATTAAAAATACTTAACATATATAAACTAGAATGTCTCAAATACATACACGGTCAGCTACACTTAAACGATATCCAACAGCTAACTACAGGTCACCAAACACACACGATAAACACCAGAAACAGACACAATCTCAGACCTCCTTTTCTCAGTTTGGAAGCACAGAAGAGATTCGTTTCATATTATGGATGTATAACATATAATGAACTACCAACAAACCTTAAAAACATAAATAATAAAGATTCATTTAGAAATCCACACTAAAAGATACCTCGTTAGTATGTATTAAGATCGACTGTATCATGTTTGCCGTTTCTATTATACTTTTTATGCTTCAAGACACAATTGTTTGACCACACCATGTTAAACTTATTAATTTATTGTTTATTATTAATAGAATTGGGTAAGATGCACTTAGGGTGTCTGATTAATGTCACTTAGGGATGTTTAATTGTTAAATAATTGTTGTAAATTATTTTATATGTAGGCAATTAAATGTGTAATGATTTAATTAATCTGAGGCTTTATTACTATAGTAAATAATAGTTAAGGGACCTGCCAAAAATGTTTCATTTAGCGTGTCCTGCCCAGCAATATCAAGGCACACATTTATTGTACTCATGTTAATGTTACTTGGGCAATAAACCTATTTGAATTTTAATTTTCATTTTCATTTGAGAGAGAGAGAGAGAGAGAGAGAGAGAGAGAGAGAGAGAGAGAGAGAGAGAGAGAGAGAGAGAGAGAGAGAGAGAGAGAGAGAGAAAAAAAGAGAGAGAGAGAGAGAGAAAAAAAGAGAGAGAGAGAGAGAGAGAGAGAGAGAGAGAGAGAGAGAGAGAGAGAGAGAGAGAGAGAGAGAGAGAGAGAGAGAGAGAAAAAAAATGTAATAATGTTACAATAGTGAAATATTGGTCCTTACACGTAACTTAAGTTTTCCC